>CABEEJ010004112.1:0-69868 GCA_901482245.1 Timema douglasi
CACAAGATGTCTTGTCAGAGGTGAAGGAAGGGTTTGGTAATCAGATAAATCCTTGCCGGGACCGAGGATTGAACCCCGGCCGCCAGTATAGAAGTCTGACACCTTAACACCTAGACCGCCAGGTCACCCTTTTACATACTTAAATACAACCCTAATCGGTGAGCACCATGGGGACTAAATTCCCGGTTCATCTAGTTTGGTTTGCCGTTGATGGGAGGATCAGGGTTTGCATCATTGTTAGGTGTATTGAGAGAGTATTTTTTCTTAAGCGATTTACCACTTCGTCTTTACGCAAATACGGGTATATATCCTTTGGATTATACCTGCCTCATCCTTAAATAATTAAAGTAAAAACATATGTAGCTTGGATGGCTGATAATTAATCTGTGATGGCTTATTTTTATTAGATACTAGCAGAAGTACTCGGAGTTGCCCGTACAATGGATTGTGTGGTTACCCCGGGAAACACCTTTCTTTGCTCCAAACAGACAGAAAAAAACATTTTTAATTTTATTTACTAAGACTTATATTTAAATTAATTTAAAATGAATCAAATCCAAATTTTAAAATGAAGGCTTTGAGGTACACATATTCTTGCACAGGGGCTACTAATATCCCTCTGCGTGAGGTACGCAACGCCAATAATACACACACAAACACTTAATTTTATTAATTTTAAAGAAGATGGATCGAATCTTAAGGTTATCCGATTGATTTCTAGAATCCGAATAGTAAACGTTCTTTTAAATCTCTTAGCCAAATTCGAACCCTCAATTATTATTTTTTTAAATGTACTATTTTAGTTAAAGTAAAAATATTTAAAATTGACCATATAATAAAAATTGTTTACTATTTTGGTTGGTGACCTGGCGGTCTAGGGGTAAGGTGTCGGACTTTTGTGCTGGCAGCCGTGGTTCAATCCTCGGTCTCGGCACAGATTTATCTGATTACCAAACCCTTCCTTCACCTCTGACAAGACATCTTGTGAATGTGAGGAATGCCAGGCCTCCACCGTGGTTCGGATTCCACGTTAAACTGTAGGTCCTCCATTTCATCTCACAATCACCCTACCATTACACAAATTAATAATAATAATAATATTGGGTTCCAATGACAAACGCCAATTTGATGGATTAAATAGCCAACCTATCATATTTATTAAATACGGTTATATCTTTATCTATATATTATATTCTTAAAATTAAAAACAGAAACATAGCCACGGGAATCGAACTTAGGACCTTTTTTTTAGTACCCCAATGCTCTAACCACTGTCCCGTGTCCAGGTTTCACTATTCAATCTAAATAATAAAATACCAATTTGTTTGTTTGTCATTTAAACTATATTACGTCATAAAAAACAAAGAAGACACATTTTAAATACAATTTTGTGCTTTTTTGTAATTTTTTTACCCTCCCAACTAGACAAGCTTATATAATTATTTTACTGATTGCTTAAAATGTGTACAGTACATCAAATAAAGTTCTTAATAATTTATTGAGATTCTTCTTTAAGATTTTTGCGAATCTAGAATTTCTCGAATACCATAGAATTCGAGGAATGGAGGATTTGATTATACGATCTTTATTATATATATATATAGCTGTGCTATCTGATAACTCTCGATACATTTGTTCGATCAACGTTTTTCACACATCCATCACAGACTCAGCCTTAAAAACCATGCTTGAAAAATGACCCTGAGGATGAGACGAATCCTGGATTGCTTAGTGATAGAGCATTTGCACGCAAAGTCTAAGGTCGCAGGTTAAATTCTCGTTTCCAGGTTTCATTTTTCAACTAATTTTAATTAATTGTAAACAAAAGTCGAATTATCCTGACCACGTGTCCACCTTAGTTTAGTTTTAGTAAGACTCTTACTATTAATTCTCAGACATGTTATTTGATTACAATTAAAGCAAACCATATTTCATGGAATGAAGTGAGAATTTCACTTCGATGCAATCAGAAACGACCAAGCCTTTAAAGTAAACATTTATTCCTGTTTTGGGCCGTCTCCCTGAGCCTCGGTTGGAATAAGGAGATGAGTTGAAGAGGGTGAATTATGGTTCAGAGTTCACTCCCTCTTGTCGTCGTATAATGGACGCCCTTGAGACTGAATAGGAGGAGGAGAGCCCTCTGCCAAAATTGGATTTGCCCTCTAGCCCTCCCCATCTCTCTCTTTATCTCTCTCTCTCACAAGAGTCGGAGGGAGGGGGATAAGAGCTGGGATTGAGTTGGATTGTAAGGTTGGTAGCTCTGAAGTACTGTCAAATAGTTGGAACATTTTTTTGAAGAAAGAGAGAGAGAGATAAAAAACATTCAATGAAATACCCGCGTAATATGACGAAACTTCTCTTGGATCAAGTGAAAAGGTGTAGGATGACATAAGTTTGTCATCTCTTCTACTTTTGTTAAATTGTGGGAGAAGAAGTGCAGAAGGGAAAGAGGGGTTGTGTTACTAACTATGCCAGCAAACTCGATGATAGGGTGTCAAATTCATTGATGGACGGGAAAATAACTGTAAGCTTGAGCATAGTTCTGCATCTATGCCTTATATTTATTTTATATTTAGCACCGCGTCTTACTACCCGTTCGTGTTATACGCTTTAAGTACTAATTACTCTAATGGATTAGGAACTGGGGAGGTTGAATTAGAGGAAGTGAACCCACATTTGCGTGGAGGGAGAGTGGAAAACAATTTTTTAAAAACCACCCCCAGTTCACCCGACTGAGATATGAACCTTGATCTCCCCGTCCTCAGCAGTCGAGCTCAACACGACAAGCGCGTTAGCCAACTACGCCACCGAGGCGGGTTATGCCGTATAGACACGGGCGAAGTTGTCACACTTAATTCAGTATCAATTGTATTGAAACAAATATAGCATCAATCAAAGAATAATAAGTGAGTAGGATACTGCGAAATACAATACATGCATTCACTTGGACAGTTTTTTTCCTTCGTTGTTCTAGGAAAATGTAATGATTACAAACAAATTAAAATTTAAGTAAAAACATTGTTTCTATATTCATAGATAAAAAAATTATAATTTGAAACAATCTAGCATAGTTGATCAATGATTAATATATTTATAACATACAGGAAAGTAAAATCTTTTTCTTCACAACTTTTTTTTCTTCAAAAAATAGATATATCGTTTTACTTTTAGTTTTTCTTTTTAGTACCATTCTTACTATCTGTTCATGTTATACGCCTGTGTACTAATGAGCAAGGGACGAAGAAGACCAAATTACGAATAAGTGTTAACTATTACTAATTGTTTTGAAAGTCGTTATCAATTTAGTAGGGTGCTCACACAGTAATAGTCGACTTTGACTTGTTTAAATGTTAGAGTAGTGTTAGTGGAGATTTACTTTTCAGCACTTGCACTACATTGAAGCTACACTCAAGGAAGAACGTCATTCCTTTGTTAAATGACTGTGGATTTCTTTTAATAAGCAATTTTCTCAATATAAACTAACACCACAACTACAATATTACTACACTATAAAAACAACTCAATATCGTTCTTGCACACCACCCTTAGTTTTGTTGCTTGGCTGTCGCCGTGGGTATTTTAATTTTCAATACAAATTTGAGTAAAAATAATCATTTAATTTTTGGGAGCTCCAGATAACCAATATGAATCCTTTGAAGCATCCCTTCTCCTCCTTACTATCGAAAGAAACGTTGTTAAGATCCAGACAGCGGTTGTTTCCCGCTAACGTCAGCTTCCTCCAAGAGGCTAGCATCCTAATTAACTTACAGAGACGCCAGCAGATTAATAAGTACGTGACTCTTCTTTCCGCTACTCAGTCATCCCTCGGACGTCAAGGGCGCCACGACGCCTCTGATAATTATGTCAACAACGTTAAACAAGGGAGGAACCACCCCCTCTCCCTTTGCCATATATAAGGGTGCCTTGACTTTGATTATGTTTTTCTCTTACCAGATTTTACCACCCATCATGATATGCACCATTATTTACGCTAATGACGTAGGTATAAGGAAGGTATAATTTAAAGTAAAATTCCCTCTAAGCTATACCTTAAATTCTTATACACGTAAATGCTGGTGTACCAGTATTTACGTTGAGTTAAAACGAGAAACCATGTGGGAAACACTGGCCTAAGTACATCTGGCTAGAATCTCAACCCCAAACCCCCCTCGCCGGAAAACAAGAATAGATGATCTTTAACATTTAGTCCTCGCGCTTACTCATGGAGATTTATAGTAGCTTAAAACCTAAAGGTCATTCGGTACCACACATTTTATTGCACAATTTTAACAAGTGTATAATTAAGCTATTAATAATGATTTGATGATTTCAAATCATTACAGTTCACGAGTTATAAGGGGTGAAACTTGCTATTTTATGGTTTTTATGTACCAATGTTAGATAAAGTAATTATGGTGTAAGGCTGAAATTTAGTGTAACTAGAAATTCATATGAGGTGTAAACAATGAAATATATAATAATATTGTTAATATTTCTTTGTGTTATTTTTTATTAGTATTTACATTATTATGAATATTATAGATATTTCAATGTGTGCACCTCATATGAAAGTCTAGTCTTACTAAATTTTATACCTATACATCAATTACTTTGCCTTAACAATGGTATATACGCAAAAAGCATGAACTAGCAAGCTATAACCCTTATAGCTCGTGAAATGTCATGATTGGAAATAATTTAATCATTATTTATAGCTTACTAACTATACATTTGCTAAATTTGTGCAGTAGATTTTTTTAAATTTTCAAATGATCATGAAGGTAAAACTAATAGAATAAACAAGTGATAATATAAAAATATATAAATTGTTTTAATAGTTATAGAAGGGATGTGAGAAGCGTGTTATGGAATTCAAACGATTCACCATACTAAGTTATTATTATTAGCATCGCATCTTACTACCCGTTCGGTTAATATGCACTTACGCTAATGTGTAATGGTAGGGTGATTGTGAGATGAAATGGAGGACTTATACAGTTTAACGTGGGATCCGAACCACGGTGAAGGCCTGGCATTCCATACATTCACAAGTTGTGATTAATACACGTCTTGTCAGAGGTGAAGGAAGGGTTTGGCAACCATACTAAGATAGGTTCATTTCACTTTAGATCCAACACCACTTCAGGAATTTAGAAATTTGAGTTAAATATTCTCTTAACGTGAGAGCTATTTAATTAAGTCTAAATCTTCTGCTGGAGTGTCAATACTTTGAACATTGAGTGAAGAGAGTTTCAAAACTTCTATGGCTTCTTTTAAAATAAGCTATAGGACTTGGTGTCACAATAAATAAATATATATATACATAGAAAGAAATACGGTGTAATACGGTGGGCTTGATAGATCTAGTTCATGATAAAGATAGGTGGCGTACTTTTGTAAGTGCGTCAATG
Organism: Timema douglasi; assembly: GCA_901482245.1. NCBI lineage: Eukaryota > Metazoa > Arthropoda > Insecta > Phasmatodea > Timematidae > Timema > Timema douglasi. The sequence goes on from CABEEJ010004112.1 coordinate 5,412, forward strand.
CATTTTCGAGTTCCTAATACCATAGAGTAAGTAAATGTGTATATATATAGGATGGACATATATATTAGCTATATATGTGTATATGACTAAATGTCGATGTAAATCACAGATTCTTCATTAAAATATGAGTGAATAATGATACTGCGGACAAGACGATTCCTGGCTATCTCAGTGGTCAGAGCTTTGGCGTACTAGGCCAAATGTCCCTCGTTCGATTCACGTGTCCAGGTATAATTTTTAATGTTAAAGAATACGATAGCTAAATGTAGCCATGTCTGCACTGAAGCATATGTAATTCGAAACATTGAAGATTTCTAAAAAAAACCTGAGCTTTCAAGATATGGATTAGTGTTCATTAAAGTAAAATTCAAAACAGTTCCAGAAGGAAGCAAACTTCTTCATATTGGTGTCTTCACTCAATTCAAATTGAATATTTCAAATTCATCACGGAAATATCCCAGACTTGTCTTAACTTTGGCTTAAATATAGAATATGGCTATCTATGGAAGTTTGATTGATTTTTACAACATAAATTCAAGTTACATCTAACATTTTGAAAGATTCTAACAAAAATAAAATATTGATGTTTACTATCATCTAAAGCTTGTAAAAATGATTATTTTTAATCTAATTTATGAAACCTCATTAAATACATGTGATGTTTTTAAGAGTTTAAATAAATTATAGCCCAAGTTTACCTTGATATCAAATATAAATAATGCAATAGTGTGTAGAGAGAGTTTGGAAAATCATTAAGGTAAAACCTCCTTTAGTTCTATTTTTAAAGATGATGATCCACACTGGAGATCACAGGGAATAAAGCGTAAGACTCGTAACAGTGTTAATTTCCTATCAATGAAGAAGATGAGGTTCGTATTTTGGCAAGGTGTACTTAGTGTGTTTCCTCCAACATTTATCTCCGTTAATGCGGTTTCTCTTTCTATAAATTAACTTACTCACCCAAACACCTTAATTCAATGCATTGATAAAATGGCTACTAAACGTAATAATTAAAAGGGAAACATAGTTACAGCTTTACACTTTGATTCAAGGTGATACTAATTGAAGTCAAAGCTTAGTAACATATTTAACTTAGAAAAAACTACATTCACATATTGACTCCATCTTAAATACAGATCGTTATTTTAATTATCATTAACTTATTTAACCTTATCTTTACCATTTGATGTAAAGTTGTTAGAGAAAATATAAAGTTACTTTTGAATGTAATATTACGTTGTCTTTCCTTATTTTCAATCAAAAATTCTCCAGACCACAAATTAACTATGATTATTAGTAAAAATTATAAAAATCTATACTCGTGTAGGCTTTGTTCAAAATCAATGCTGCCAACTTCTATAAGGGCGATCTTTGTTCAAAATCAATGTTGACAACATATTTAAGAGCAACCTTTGTTCGATATCTGTCTTGCCAACATTTATAAGGTCAAACTTTATTCAAAACCAGTGTTGCCATATATATATATAAAACGGTAAGCTGTGTTCGAAAGCAATTCTGACAACATATATAACGTTAAGTTTATCTCTAAATATATGTTGCCAACATTTATAAGATCACATTTTATTCAAAATCAATGTTGGCGATAAGTTCAAACGTTGTTTTAAACCAATGTAGTCAACATTTATAAGCCATAGCTTTGTTTTAAATCAATATTACCAACATCCATCAGAGAGACGATCCCGTCTACCACTTAGTTAGTGGACAAGCTTGGTAGACGTGACCTGACTTAACAGACTTAGTTCGCGGGTGATTGTTGTTTTGTTTACCATAACTAATTGACATTATGAGTGAATGCATCCAAATTCAGTACTGTACTTAGATGTAATCGAACCCGTACGTGATCTACTCAAATTGCAATTACTCATGCAAATGTTTGTGAAATACATGAAGATACGCCGATGTAAAATTCATATAAACTATTTATTCATAACTAACTATACACTAACATAAATTTTGCTTTATATTGTAAACTTCGCTTAAATTTTAAGGTAGCAAGCTTAACTTGCATGGTTATATTATGGTGCAGTTTATACGATAGGGTCATAGTATCATAAGTCAAGGTAAGACTGTTAAATTTCCGGTTAAACAGAGTGTACATAAGTAAAACTCGTTATTTTATGAGCTATTATTTTCAGGCCCTAAAGACCTCATTGTGCCGACGGGCCTATAAACACCGATGATGATGATGATAATAATAATAATAGCTATTATTTATGTGTCATCTTTATATGTTATCAGAGTTAACCGAGTATATTTTTTCTTCTAAGTGTAATCTCTAGGAGTGGCACCCATAAAATACAACTCAAAACACCACACTCACCAATTTTACTATATATTATGTCATAATATGTTCTATATAGGTAGTTTTAAGATTCATCATCTTTTGCTTGGTTTTACTCTAATTTTATAATTGTGTAAATATACATATATATATCTATTTATATATATGTATATATAAAATATACATAAATATAAATATATATACTTACATATTATGTATGTATATATAATATATACATATGTTTATATAATATATACATATGTTTATATTATTATATGTACACATATATGTATAAGGTTATTAATCGTAGGAATGGTTTTATAAAAGGTCTTTTTCCCTACCAAAAATCTATTATATAGTAGGATGTTGGTAGGAAAAAAGATCTTCCAGAGAATAATTCCTACCGTGAATGGAGTATACATAAAGTATATATAAATAGATGCATATGTATATGTATACATATGTGCGTGGATAGGTATGTCAGTTATGCCCTCTGCTCTCTACACCACTGGAGTTCAGTTACAGTTATATAAGGATTTTTTTTTTTACTTTTGTAACATAAAAAAAGTTTTACAAACGTTTTTTTCTTATAAAGGTTACAGTATTGATGTTGAATGTCGAAATTTGGCATCAACTCCTACCGAAGCTGCTAAGGAAACTAAATGTTTAATTACTAAAACTGGTGGGCTATACATGCGCGCATGAGCCAAGGAAAGGGGAAAGGAGGGTTGAAGGGAATACATGTTCTTCAATAATAATAGGTACATTACTAAGTGAGCAGCAGCACTCGGTATTAATTAGTTCCCGTATCAACTACAACCCCCCCCCCCCTTCTTTCAAGAGGATCAGTGAAGTCAAAGTGTTTGAGAGGGGAGGGAAGGAATAGAGAAAAGGTCTACACCCACTACATATGTCAGGAGAAGAGATTTAATGTCAGGATCTAACAGGAGGTTCTTAAGCTTTTCAATAAGGTTCAGAATGATGTAAAATTTTATCAGAGGCATTTTAAACATCTTAAATATAATTGGGGTGTGGTCACGGGTTATAATTTAAGAATAAATTTACCCATATTTTAGTGACTATAAAGGGTGGAAAATAATTTTATTAAAAATATCCTAATCACACGTACTCGGGATTTTATCTCAGACCTCCCCATTACCATCAAACCAGACTCAATGAGCCTACAATTCAGTCCACGTATCCACCAATATGGACATTTTTCCTGTTCTCCCCATATTAATAATGGTCTATGATATCCGGATATTTACACTAAAGGTGTAGGGATGAGGTATATACAGGATGTTTGGAAACTCATAGCTCAAACTGCCCATATAGTTTGTTTGAACCAAAAGTAATACAAAATCCCCATACATTTATATCCGGAAAACTATGCTAATACCAATAAATTGTTTTCAAAGTTTTGGCGTACAGTGCCGGGGGAGCAAGTCTGTGCAAGCATGCGTGTACAACAGGTTGCATAGGAGCTAGGTGTGTGGCACTACACACATCCACATTTTGGAGCGTGGCAGCAGAACATATATCACTTATTAAGAGTATACAGCACACCAGTCCATCTAAAAATGCGAATACGTTCTGAGGGTCATCATTAACGGTCCTACATAACAGAAAGTGCTTGCCATTATTACATGTGCAGTGCCACACGCCTAACTCCTATGCAACCTGTTGTACACGCATGATTGCACAGCTTTGCTATACCGGCGCTGTACGCCAAAACATTTAGCTCAATTTAATGGTTTTAGTAAAGTTTTCCGGATGTAAGTGTATAAGGATTACGTATTACTGTTGGTTCAAACAAGTTGTGAGTGCAGTTTGGGGTATGAGTTTCCAAACAACCTGTATAAATGAAAGAAAGTTTACCCATATAAATTGGTTGGGTTAAGATGGGGGTGAGAGTATTTGGGAGAAGTCACCCTTAGGACACCCTTCCAGAATTCTAATCTCAATCTCACCACGAAAGGAGAATAATACTAAACGAGCATGACGTTTAGTCCACTTACTCGTAAATTAGGGTCTTACTATGATTCATTTTAGGCTTTTCAATTATAAAAGTAGAGTTATCTGAATTATTAAATAACACATTTGACCCAAAAAATGTTTTCTGCCCCTTCAGAGTGCTTCACTACAAACGCAAATCAAGTATAGGTTGTATTACCTGCTCAAAAAAACCACTTAAATTACACCATTAAGATGTAGGCTACAAACAAACCCACATCATATTTCTTTGTTCTTAAGTGCCAAGTTGAGATTAGAGTTGGAAAATACTTGTCATCAAATGATGGCTATTGTGATTGCTTGGTAAAATCCTCGGGCTAAATACGTCAAGCAAGACTTTACAACCAGTGCTGTCCTTTGTCGGGTCACACACTTGACTATTTTAGATGTAACAAAAAGTGAGAGGTCAATTCAACATGTAAAGCATGATGGATGGAGGGTAAGCGGGAGAAAATTTGTGGTTTTGTTTTTTTGCCATTTATAAGTAACCGTTCAGGTTATACGGTAAAGTGAGTAAGGTAAAGTTTCTGAGGAAGTGTAACCATATTTGAGTGGTGGGAGGGTTGGAAAATCATTTATGAAAAAATACCTTCATTGATCTACATAATTTCGATATTCTAACACCAATCTCATCGTCATTCAGTCCAAAATGAAAGTGAGTCGTTAGACAATATGACTTATGGGTATATAGGAAGAAAGGTTTACTAGAGACAATAGCAATAGCCTAATAGGTATATGGTAGACTCTATTATTGGCAAGTTGTTTTTCCCATCTTAAAAACGTATGTAAGATTTATTTTCTCTGCCAATTCTGCCTTTAAAAAAATAAAAACAGTAGGATATAAGCCTGAACTATAATTTAAACTAAGTCCATCAACTTTTCTTATAAAAAGAGGAAGATTACTTATCTAATATAATGAAAGCTATACAATCCAAACAAGTAAACATAGTTGAAACCAAATTGTTACAAAACAAGATTTTATTTGAGGAGTATCTGGTTTAAATTTTAAATTTTACTTTTGTAAATCACTAAGGCCATATGTAGGCCTATTGTTAATAAAATTACATATTATAAAACACATTCTCTATTAAGTTATAATATCATTTATAAAACCTGACCCGCGGTATAGTGGTCAGTGCACCTAATTACGAACTTAGTGGTCCCGGTTTCGATTCCCGGCTAGTACCATGACATTATTCCAACAGTCACCAAAGTTTGGTTAGTTAGGTTGGACATCGATATTGGCTCCTCACCTTCATATTCACTATCATTATATCATCTAATAGCGGGTTCGACTTGTAGACAACCTCCCAGTTATGCCCTAGGTAACGCTCTGTGCCACCACAGCTGCTAAAAGTCTACACACTGGCGACCGAACTATAACTCTCGTTGTTAAATTTACCATAAGCTTAAGGTGCGGCAGAAGGGAGTGCAAGTATTTTTCAGTTTTTATAGAATATACATTTTTTGGCAAAAATAAATCAAATACTTCTCCAGTAGCAACATAGAGTTTAGTTTTCTGTACATAGTAATATTGACAGATCTTGAATATCTGCCAAGGGTGTCCTGGAATATTGTCAAAACTTAAAAAAAAAGTGTTGACAAAATTCCAGGACACCCTTGACAAATATTCAAGATCTGTTTATATTAGTATGTACAGAAAGCTATATTCTATGTTGCTATTGGAGAAATATTTGATTTATTTTGGCCAACAAAAATGTAATGCTATAAAAACTGTAAAATTACTCGTGCTCCCTTCTGCCGCACCTTAAAATAATCGTTTATAAGTCGTCTTATTAATTAATTATGTACTTATAAAACTCACTTAAACTACTACAATAATATATAATAATAATAATAATAATTGTATAAAGCTAATAACATGGTTTAAATCCGAATTTTAAAAATTATCATTCGTAAATATGTATACATGTGTTTATAGTTTATGCATGTAACGATTACAAAAATTCAACTTTAAATAATGTATTTATTACAAATTAGATTGTATATTACTGGAATTTGAATAAAAATCAATATTATAATATTCAAACTTGATTTGATTTCGACTCATGGGGGAAAATGTGCACGTGCACCCCTTTAATTTTAATAATGGTTATTTGATTCTCCAATAAATACAATATTACTTTTATTAAGGTTTGTGGAATAAATCAAGAGGTGGCAAATATTCAATAGAAGTTAACTATTGGTGTATTTAATGCTTGGCTGCCTTTTAGACACTCCAACAATTTCATCAATATATTTTCATATCAAATAATACCGACACTGGGATATTTTGCTGAAAGCATGTGCTGAGAGAGAAATGGCAGCATTGCGTGTGTGAGGGTATTGAGGCGTGATCACGTGTTTTTTTATTATTATATGGCTAGGTGTGTCAGTGGTGATCGAGGAAAGGTGAAGCAAAAAGTATTCAGGTCAAGAGGTCAAGCTTATTTCCTTAGGGAAAAGAACAACAGTTTTTTTTTGCCCAAAGTAATGAAACTTTCAAACATTTTTGGTATACTTTTTAGTATTAGTATTTAATGTGCACCTTCTCAACCAATTATTACATGAGAACACACACAGATAGGTGGGCACGTGGACTAAATGCCAAATAATCTAGTACCTATGGTTTTACGTTGATCGAGATTTCTGGGTACTGAGGGTAATTTTTACTGAATGGTTTCCCACTCTCCTTACAAAGAATGGCTGGAACATTTCCTCTTAATTTTAAATTGATCTTTTCTACCCCGTATAGCCTGGATGGTTAATTTAGATGTAGTGCACATGAATACATATTTTTTTTATCAGCTGACAGCTCTAAAACTGTATAATAGGCAGCCCTAATTTCTCAATTGATTAATTTATCAGGCCCGTTACCAACTTAGCTCAGGTATCAAACATCATTGGCTAGTTTCCATACTCTACCATCTACAATACTTTGGTAAAAGTAGCGCTTACTATTCTTGTTGTTACGTTTCAAGATTAAAAAATAGGAAACTATGAAAATGCACGGAATATTTTGCACGCAAACACTAACTTGCACACCTATCGACCAATTTTTCCCCAAAATATAGCGAGTAGAGTGACTGCCATTTTGATAAAATTTCAATGAATAAGAACTCATTAAAAATAAATTTTTAATATAATTTATTCTTTGTCTTCTTTTGTTCTCTTTCATGTCTGTACCCATGAACCTCCACAAACAAGTATCCTCACTAATCTGTACCTCTGTTGTCATTCTGTTCGCTTCAGTCCTTCACTTTCAACACCAATCCACTATAATCCTCTTGGCCACAATATACTCTTCTAGGATAATCTCATTTTAAGATCGGTAACATGGTTTTATAAACTTGCGGTTACAAAAACGACCCAAACACCCCCACAAAAACCACTCCCCCTACCTCGTCCTCAACCATTTGCGAGATGTACAATACACTCAGGAGAGTGTCGGGGGAACTATTTTATGTAAATAGGATTTGTAGCGAAAAACTAAAGACTGTTATATAATAAACAACACCGGTGGGCATGCAGATTAAGGACTAAGTCTCATCTTGTTAGGCTTTATAGTAGTGAAAAGATCAGAGTTCATATCCTGGCTCACCTGCATTTGTGGACATGTGGGCTAAGACATCAACCTCGTCTGGTCTGGTTTACCGATGAATGACAAGTTTGAATTCTGGCCATGTGTAATGAAGGTTTTTTCTTTAAATAGATTCCCACTCTTCCTTCAAGAAGATTCGGATACATTTCCTATAAATTGCACCTTTCTCAACACTGAGGTAATTAAATGCAACCCAGTTTGGTGGCCACATGGTTTAATGCGTTACTTTCACAATAGATTAGATTGTCAAAGACGGAAAAATCGAGGTGTCGGGTGTATTAAGGGCGGTTTTCTTTTCCGCTTTCCCTCCATAAAAATGCGGATACGTTTTCTCTAAATTCAACCATCCTAATACCTAACATATTAGAGTAATTAGTACAAAGGCAAATGAGCATTAAGACGCGCTGCTATATAAAAAAAATGTAAATAGCTGGTATGTAAAAGGCGTTGAACACGTGAAAGTTGTTCAAAGAAAACTCAAAATATAGTTTCTATTTCAAGAGTTCATGTTCAGAAGACTTCAATTTCCACTCAATGACTTGTACACTCCATTCAGCCTGGGAGATAGCAGTGTTTCCTTAACGAATTTCACTATGGACCTATTATAAAAGATACTCTAAAGTGGAAACTTGCAAGTTAAGCTTGGTACCTTTCAGACTAAACAAGATGTACATTATGAGGTTACAGATTTAAATTTTTAAATGATTAAGAATATCCTTTATAACTAGGATAGATAAAATATATTAAAAATCATATAAGTTTGCATCGCTGAATGTTAAAATGAGAAGAGTCAAAATATTGGTGGCAGCCAAACCATTAATATTCCTGCATTATTTGATAAATGGATGGATTTGGCTATGAAATTTTACAAAATTAATATCTAGAGCGTAAAATATTTATATTCTGTACATTGAGTAAAGAGAAAACGTAATCAAAATATGCTTCTTATTTTCAAATTATTCCAGTGTGCACGTAAATAATATTTTAACATGGATGAATCAGTTTTTTTATAGTGTAAACATATTGGAGTAAAAAAATAGACCTAGCCAATGTTCAATAAGATTCAGACAAATTTTCATGGAGCTTGAATTTTGAATAAAACTATATACTATTTCTAAGTAATTATTAGTGCTTAGAGGTTTGATGCTTGGTTTTCACTATAAGATTGATGTTATTTCCAAATTTAAAATTTCCTTGATTCTAAATACATAATTTTATTTTGCTTATAAATACAAATTTTGAATTTTTTCAGTCCTAAGACAAATTTCATCTATTTTTGGAGTGTACAGTTGATATTTTAGTAATTTGTACAAAGGAGTGGCTGTTTTAAATTTTTCATAAATTCAATTCAATGCTAAACTATAATCAGTTCGATAGAAAGCTTATTGCAAAAATATCTGAATACACTCTATAAATAATCATAAATTTATTTATAAATTTATTTCTGTTTATATTTTAATATTATGAATTCGAAAATTGGTGTATAGACATCCGTATTAAGTTATTTCCCTTACATCTAAATATAGTGTTTAAGCATAAACAATTTGACAAAATACTAAGAATTTAATTTAAGTGATTAGTAGTCTACGTATGTATGGATGCTTTGACAAAGTTTTTGATGCCATAAAAAGGGTTGGAAGTCAAAAAAATGTATTTAGCTATAAATCTGTACAAAAATTACAAAATATCTTAATTATCATTAGGATTTACTACAAATCCTTTGATTAAAACAAGCAATAAAGTTTGCCACGGTGATTTTTCTCCTTGGAACGATAACAAGTTGTATACTATTATCCTTAATATTCATAGTGTGCAACTAATACATATTTATACTTACTCTAAGGTATTTTATATATTTTAAGGCGCACTTTTACTTAATTGAAAGGTCTTATTTGATAAATTACACTATGACTATCTATTATGATACACCATATTGAAACCAAACAATGTAATCTTGCAACCTTTCATGGTGAAAGGAATTTATACTATATTTATAATAATTTAGAGCTTAAATATCTAGTACATTTTTAAAGTTATAATCTTCCAATACTTTGTAATTATTATCTTGTTGAATACATACAAAAATATTAATACGGACAATAAATAAAATTCCCCCCTTTCCTTTCAAAGGAAATTACTTACTTCCCCACTTAAACGAATTAGTTCGAAGATGATTTGTATTCTGAATTGTCAACTCTTAAGAATAAGTTGTAAAATAGAGCTGACAAAAATACATTTTTTTCCCACTTTTATTTTTCTCATTTGAGAGACAGTTTATTAACAGTCCTCTCCCTCCTCCATTCCATTTGAACTTTGAATACTCAAAATTCAGTGAAGCATTTTATTTTTAATTTCTTTTCTAATTTACGGAGAGAAAATTTCAATTCCTATATCACAAACTCATTAGCTAATTGATAATAATTAATTCAGGACATCAAATTAACTTTTTCCCCACCCTGTCTGACTATCGACATTTAAATACACTATTAGGTAGTGACGAGTAAGGTGGATGTTTATAAGATAGTGACCCCCCATTTGTGTGAAAGGGAAGGGGTAAACTATTGAGGAATAAACCATCTTACGTACACGAGGATGGGATTTGATCCTTACCTCATCACTGGCAATTAGAGTGACGCGTCTTACATTGCGACTAACTACCAATGTGGGTGAGAAGTTAAACAATTGAGTAGTGTAAATTAAATGTAGGATAAATCAAGAAATCATTATAATAGCTAATCAATAATCAATTTAATATTTCTTGTGTCATATATTGTCAGGTTATCTGATGACGTGGGAAATCAAAGCTCAAATCTCAAATGAATGTACCGATTTTCTTTTTTAAAAATTGTCCCACTCTCCCTGAACGTACAATATCTACTTCTAAATATACCTTCCTTAAACCTACCTCATTAGTGATATTATATTATGTAGACATCCCAGACAGGTAGTGAGACGTTAAGATTGCGAAATTATTATAAAATACAAGCGCTGGTAATGGCAATTAATATAGGACTATTTGTTTAATGTGTTGAATGCGTTTAAAACTAAACCACTCTTTGGAAGAGCCTTAAATGCAAGCTGAAAAAGTTACTAAGTCTGCGCTCAAGGATTCATACGCCAGTTCCTTTTGGTTTGATATATTTATTTAATTTTTAGCATCTAATCTTATTACCTGTTCGGGTTATACACTTATGCACTAATTACGCTAATGATTGGTTTTATGGATTAGGAAAGCTATATTTATATAAAGTTTATCCACATTTGCGTGGAGGAAGACTGAAAAACAATTTTTGAAAACCACCGTCAGAACACTCAACCAAGGTTGGAAACTTAATGTCCCCATTATCGGCAGTCTAGTCTACTGTGAGAGTAGAGCGTTAGACCATGAGACCACCGGAGCGGGATTGTTTAATATTGTTATACCCCATAAAATAACACTAATAATCTAGTAAAATATTATCCATTTTGAGCACAAAATATGTTTGTATTTTCTTAAGGCTCTTTTCATGAAAATTGGGCAGTACCTTTATATTTCTAGTGCTTAGGATCAGTTTGCTATAAGATTTTGAATTTGTACTGCGATGGTGGGCTAGGCTCACATTCAAAGCCCACACCATCTTACCTTGACTAATTGCATTTAGATCCTATATTGTAAACAGGGCCATGATTTTGATGACATATAATATTTTTCTTTTTTTGTACATTACAGTATGTTTTATGACTTCTTTGCAAAGTGTGTGTTTGATTAAGCTACGTGAATTCATTACGAGTTTTTGATAAAGAAAATTAATTAGTTTATTTTTTGTAAATATGAAGTAAATTTTTTATAATGTTAAAGGGTTTTATAGGTCATTTTTTAATCCTTTTTGGTCATACTTAAATAATGCCAAACCAGTGGCATGCAACCTTTTTGTCGGTGCAAAACCCACTGAAGTCTTATTCTAATTTGGAGACCCCATGTCACCCACCATGTAAATAAAATAAACGCCTTCATCCTAATTAAATAAGGCCTTCTCCCCTTACACCTCACGTTTGTGGTGAGTTTTTGGCGCCCAATAAATGTTTCTAAGACTGTCAAATGTCTATAATCAAAGTAATTTTATTGCACATAGCATTTGATTACAGATATATTCTTTGTCATCCATTTAAAACAATTTGGTGACTATTTGATAACGTGGGACCTCAAATGGGGTAGCAATCCCAAGGTTGCTCACCATTAAGCTACACCATGATGAAATAAAGCAATGTAAGCTTTACTACCTTTAGCTAGATGTAGAGTACATTAACAATAAGTTTTTGTATTGAAATAGGAAACTCACTAAACCTACCATATATATGTTTATACCATCTCGATTCTAGAAGTCCTAAAAAATTAATACTAACTGGATCTAAGCTTCTTCATGCGTTGAATGTGATCTAAATTTATATTCTTCTATTCTTTCAAAATTTTAACGATCCTCTAAGAATTTCACTGCATAAAAGTTGGCAGCATATTACAGTATCTTTAAAAAAAAAGCTTTTGCCTTTCAAAACAAGAGGCTTTTAAAAAATTCACGACTTTTTTAACAACCTCATAAAAAAGTTGGTTTGCGCCGAGAGCAATTTCAATCTAAAACGCGGTAGGGTACCCGTTCTTTATTCTACCGCGTCAGGATTGTTTCTAAGGTACAAGGCATTGCGGAGAATGAGAACTCAATAATATGTCATTAAGAGGGCTGCAACGATGAGGGATCAACATAACATGTATTTTGTAATTATACAATATTTCAATAAATAGTATAATAATGTTATTAGTAAATAGTACGACCCAATTGAATATATTTTTTCATAAATATAGTATATTATAGTTCGGAACCAAATTTACAAAACTATTTTCAATAAGCTTCACTTAAATAAGTTTTTCTTCATATAAAGTACATACTGCTATTCATCACGTAAACTTGTAGAGTACACTTTATAATATGTTCCTTTGAACAAGTAAAAATAGAAGAAAATCCTTATAAAATAAACTTTATCAGATAAACAAAGAACAGTGAAGTGTACGGGGCGAGCTTGAAATATTTCAATTTTCCTCTCTTTGCATTTCTTTCCCTTCCCCTTCCTCGTCCCATTCCTATCTGTGCGCACCACCACCTGCCTCGTTTATTAAACTTGACGTGCTGGAATATTGACACCTTCTCTTTATTTATTTTTTTACTCATTATAATCTCTCTTTCCTCTTTCTTGTTCCCAAGATAATACTCCGCACACATTCTTCTTACCCACTTTGTCTGTTAGTGTAAAGGGGGAATGGATAGGGTTGAAAAATTGGGAAAGCCAGTCTGGCGAGACGCCCAATTAAGTGGTACAGAGAGCAGAGAGTCACGGCGCTGTGACGTCATGCAGCCCCCCCCCCCCCNCCCAACACCATCTCAGACTTTGCGGGAATAATGAATATCGAGGTGACAATTAGGTAGAGGGAGCGGGTAGGATTTTATCTGATAGGGACACAGCCCTCCTGAGTGCAAAAAAATTCATACACTATGCTATTTCGCATAGTGATGTCGGCTATGACGCATTAAAAACACACACAAAAAATCTTCTAATAGCTTAAATTTATCTATGTGACCATAAAAACAAATTAAATCACATTTATTTAAAGCAGGTTTCTAGATTTGATTTCGGTCAACCAACTAAATGTTGAAACGTATTTTAAAGCAAATACTAGTGGAATGTGTACAGTACATATAACTCATTTTTGCAAATTACTTCACCGTATCTGCCGTAAGTATTGCCATTTTATTTGGTGATTTGATACCAGTGATAAGGATTTTTGCATGGACAGAATCTTTTTTCTTAGGAACATTGATAATTTTTTCAAAAGTTTTCGTGGACGTTATTTTCATAAATTCATCAAAATACATTCCAAACGCTCCAACAGGTCAGGTAGAATGTCCTGCAGGAATGTATGGTATAGTACATTGCAGCATTGCAGGGGTTCAGAAAAATGTGCGGCCCTATTAAACTATCGTTAATTATCCCAACCCAGAAAGTGACAGATAAAACCTGTGCTGATGGCTGGTTGGGTACGTTGTGGGCTTTTTTTCCTCAGCCTATTCGTGAGAATTATAGGTATCGAATAATCTATTCCCGGTGAAGCAGCTTTCATCTGTAAACAGGACGTGTCGTATGAAGTGAGCGCATTGCTGCAACAACCGTCGGCGGAAGTCCACACATGCAGCAAAGTCCACTGGATGTAATGCCCTCACCTTGTGTACACGGTACGGGTGAAGCAGTTGTTCGTGGAGAACTTACCATACATTCTAATGATTGACATGCACGGCGTGTGCTATCGCCCGTGTGCTGGTGGGGTGAGGTGTAATGAGGCTGTTTTCTCTTTAATGGTTTCCCCTCTATCACTCCATATAAATGCAGCTACCTTTGTTTTAAATTCAGTATTATTCCTCTCTACTTAAAAAGTGGACGAAATGGGAAGTAGGACACCGTGAAAACATTTTTTTAAACATTTTAATTTTTTGATAAATTGATTAATATCCTTTTCAAAGATAAATATTTTTGAAGACTTTTCTAATTTTTTCATTGCCACTTTATTTGAGAATTATAATAACCTAATAGAAATTCGTCTTAATTAATCCTCAATAAAAAATGTGAAGTGTTTTTCATAAAAAAAAATTAAATTGTCATGGAATGTTAAGTGTTTTCCATAAATATGAAAATGTCGTGAAAGGACTCCAACAATGTTTATTTATGAGCAAAAATTAGTCAATCAGAAGCTTAAAAAATACTCACATTAATACAAAGCTCGTTTGTACACCCGGAAGGCCCATTTACAAAATTAAATTTTTATTGATCAACTAAAGTTGCCTCAAATCCAGTTGAACATTTGCAATTTATTATCTGTTTCCACGAATCGTTACGAGTTGAAACACCAATTTCATCAAAAACGTGGAGTAAAGTTAATTTGCAGGCACCTCTGTAAGAACTCAAATGTAACCATTTGGTAAAAAAAAATCTTTGCTAAACATTTTATAAGATAAGAAAAACTGTAAAAACACCATTTTAAGGTAAAAACTATAGTAGCGATGAAATTGAATCCACTGGGTGCTTCTACAACTTTTCTTGGGTGACCTGGCGGTCTAGGGGTAAGGTGTCAGACTTCTGTGCTGGTGGCCGGGGTTCAATCCTCGGTCCTGGCACAGATTTATCTGATTACCAAACCCTTCCTTCACCTCTGACAAGACATCTTGTGAATATGGGGAATGCCAGGCCTCCACCGTGGTTCGGATTCCACGTTAAACTGTAGGTTCTCCATTTCATCTCACAATCACCCTAACATTACACATTAGCGTAAGTGCGTACAACCCGAACGGGTAGTAAGACGCGGTGCTAATAATAATAATAATAATAATAATAATAATAATAATAACAACAATACAACTTTTCTTAGCGAACTAGCAACACAAATTGTACACCATCTTAAGCGAGATGCGTGAAAACATGATGCTTGGACACGTGCTTTTATACTGATCGGTTGCCTACCTCAATGAAGCTACGACAGGCCTAGCAATCCGGTAGTGGGAAATATATAGCTTGAATAAAAAACTGACCCAAGTCTTAGGATGGGAACAGTCATTGATTTAAAAGGTTGCCTACCTCCCTGTTTCACCACCGTCACCGTTTTTTGTCGTAAGAGGGGGTATTTCCGGACACGAGTTTCCTAACTAAAGGTTCCATTTCGGCTCATTCACAGCCCCTGTAAATTTGTAACACTTATCCCGAGACACTCTGTATGGATTCAATTAAAGTCCTTTCTTCTTAATGATGAAATAACTTTTAAACAAATACTATTTGATATTTATTAGTCATTTGTTTGTAGGTTATTAACTAAAAGCTATCTCAATATATCAAAACCTATCCTCCCGTGCATCTATAAATATTTAAGGCTAGGTTTTGGTAAGTTGGGTAGTATTGTTCTAGTCATTCGGTCATCTACAAACTTAAAATTGTTTTAATATACAATGAAACATAAATTTCTTTATAAAATAAATCCGTTTGTTTGGATGATAGTACGATTATCCCCAAAATACCTTCAACTAAAACACAAACAAAAAATAATCTCTTGTAATTTTACTGTCCCACTACTGTTGTAAACGTGATTACATTTGCCAACATATACACGATTACAATTTTTTGCTTTGTTTTAAATCTCAGCGTACCCATATTCATCTTAATCCCACCGAGGTTGTCAGAGGTATTATTTTAAATGGGGGTTTGTTTGGTAGAGTACGTGTGGGAATGGAGTGTTTTAATTACTGAGTGAGCAGAAGAGGCTGGGGAAGGGTGGAGGTTACGATTAGTACACAGGTCTTTATGAGGTATTCTTTGTTACACACATCCCTTCAAACGGTCGCGCTACTGAACGGATATAATCAAAGACCAGGCTAGCAAATCACCAAAAGTCAATATAGTTGCTTTTTTTCCCACCTCACTTAGTTTCTGTTCGGGCTGTATAGATTTATACAAACATTATATAGTATTTATATAAATTATGCTAGTTGCCTGGATCTTAAGAATATAAAACCTTGGTGAAATATACCCGCACTTTCAGATAAGGAAGGATGGGGAAAATGCTGGTGAAAATTCACCTTCAACACATACAGCTGGGATTAGAGCACTCTGTCACTATAAAACCAGACTGAATGACTATGAAATCACATTCAAACAGCACACCCATCTATGTTGGTTTTATTGTTAGTTGAAATTTAAAAATTATTTTCATAACCCGGTCCTAGAAAGCACTAGTACGATGCATTGAGTGAGGGGTGGAAGGGGTTACATTATATTCTATTATTCCTTTCTTTAAAGGTCACTTGTTGGTTTGGGAAGAGAGAAAAGAAGAAGCTTTGTGATCACCAAAAAAATAATTAATTACTAAATCCAAAAAATACAAACGATAGTGGTGTAGAGATTCGTTAATACTTTAATATTTCCAGTTTTACTTTCTAAGCTGACAACCTCTTGGTTTACATATAAACATAACTGCTCCGGCAAAGTCCAACATTCCAAGAACGTAATGTATTATATTAATTGTAGGATTCCGAGAAGTTTTTAAGTTTTTGAAAGCATTGGTTCATTGATATTAATACGCCGACTAATCAACTCTGCAAGCCTTTATATCGAATCCTGCTTAGCTTAACGTGTATTCGGGGCTAAACATTAAGTGTAGGTCTTAGCTACGTTAAGATTTTTTTTTGCACCACGTTTTATTACTAATGCAGGTAGTCTGTATTTAATTAATTCTACTTATTTATGGGTGAGAAAAGTGGACTATAGAAGGAGTATCCCTACTTCTCCTTAGAGGAAGAGGAAAACACGGTTTAATAACATCCATCCTCAGAACCCTTAGCCAGAATTTAAACCTGTACGTCACAATAACCATAAATTAAGACTATACGAGTTTGACGTTTAATACACGTGCCCAACAATGAAATTAAACTAAAATATTTAGTAACAATTCTTCACCTAAACAGTTTTTTTGTTTGGCATTTTTTTTTCTGTTCTATAAATGCAATTGAAACAGTGATTCAACCCATAGAGTTAGTATCGTGACCAAGGGAGCTAAGCCCATAATGTATTAGATTGCTGATGAGTGGCAGGAAGGGTTCAAATCTTGGCTGACTGTGCAACGGGTGGTTTTCCTTTCCCACTTTCAGACTAATTTGGGCATTTTTCCTATAGTTTACCCTCCATATCTCTACCCCTTGGATTGTGTCATTAATAACCACAGTATTAATAAACACTAACACACAAAAGTGGAGTTTAAGAAAGTGAATATTGTGCGGAAAAAGTATTTTGGACTTTTTTTTTATATTCAAAGTGAATCAGCCATAATCTGTTTTGTTTTACGCCCTTCCCATTCCAAAAAATTCTTAATCTTTTCGTCCCAACAGAATACTTCACCGTCAGCACAAAATAATGTTTCGTGAACTGGAGCGTATATTTTCTCTTCCTAATTGGTTCAAGCTGCGGGAGACTGAATAAACCTTGGCACTCCATTTGTCAAAGTTCCTTGCGCGTACGTGGTGCTCCGGTGCGTGATGCGGGAGCTAATTTTCTTTGCCATGGAATCCTGGGCAACTTTATTAGTACTGACGTCGCTCTGAGGCGATTGCGCCGGAGGAAAACAGCATGTTCGACTAGTTTCGCCATACAAATGACAAGTGGAGCCTCTGGTGACGTGCTCTGGGGAAACATCTCTATTGGTATTTCCTTTTCAATCGACCCTTGTGCCTTGGAGGAGAGGTGACTTCCCCGCACGTACACACATCACCTTCTGTTTGATGGGTGGTAACGTGAGTGATGATCGGACAACACTGTCTTTTGCATGTTTCACGTCCGGGATAGCCACATACGTTCACAAACGGGATAGGATTGAGGAAGGTAAAATGTGTAAGAAATGTACCCACATTCACGTGGAGGAATAGTGGGAAAACCGTTTAAGAAAAACACTTCGAGTACGCCCTGCTGGAATTTAAACCAAGACTCCACCTCCTCTCACGTAGGCATCCGAATAGGGTATTTTATTCCTCAAGTTCTCAACCCCTTGAGGGGAGGTTTTATATCTTGTTTTTATTTACATTAGCTAAGGACTTGCAACTACCAAAACTTACAAATCCATGATAAATTTTAACAATTTATATTTACCTGTTATCGACATCTTCCAGCCACCACCCCTCAATATAGCTGTTAAGAATATCTTACTATTATCTATTTAATTTTATATGATGCTAGTTTATATTGTTTCTTTTAATAAGATTGTTTACTTTTGAATTATTTGCCATCTATATCATATTTAGAAGATATAATGCATAGTATTATGATATGAGTGTGTGTAGTATGATTGGGTAGTAAAATTCTGTTTTTATCCTGAATTTAGTTTCGATTTATTATTTATTTTATTTTAATGTGTCCATAAATATACAATACGATTATTTGAACAATTGTGTGTTCAATAATTTATTGTTATTATTATTTTTATCACACACAGAGATTATATATTAGTTTTTAACTATAATATTAATAGCACATAAGTATAAATATGAACATGCATTTTTATTATGGGCTTAGGTGTAAGAAAGGGCACGGTCCTTAACCTCGCCCAAGTACAATTATTATTATTATTATTATTATTATTTATTCTTTGATATGAGTAGCTGGAAAGTTCATTATCGCGCTTACAAAAGTACGCTGTCTATCCCTATCCTGAGCTACTCGTAGTTCTATCCAGTCCACCTCATCCCATCTATTCCAGGTTCATTCTAATGTTGTCCTACCATCTGGGTCTAGGTCTTCCCGATGGTCTCTTCCCATTGGGTTTGACAGTTAATACCCTAAACAAGGCTCTAAATTGCTCCATTCACAATACATATCCTTTCCACCATAATCTACGAGGAATTTATCACCCTAACAATGTATTGTGATGAGTAAAAAGTATATGACGTATCATTATGTCACCTCCTCCACTCCCAAGTATTTAAAATTATGCTTTGTATACATTCAAAATATAAATAAATTCAAGAATCCTTCTAAGGTGACCTGGTGGTCTAGGGGTAGGTGTCGGACTTCTGTGCTGAGATCCGGGGTTCAATCCTTGGTCCCGGCACAGATTTAGCTGATTACCAAACCCTGCCTTCACCTCTGACAAGACGTGTATTAATCACATCTTGTGAATTTGGGGAATGCCAGGCCACCACCGTGGTTCAGATTCCAGGTTAAACTGTAGGTCCTCTATTTCATCTCACAATCAGCCTACCATTACACATTAGCGTAAGTGCGTATAATCCGAACGGGTAGTAAGACGCGGTGCTAATAATAATAATAATAAGAAGAAGAATTATTCTAGAAATAACAATTGTAATTCTAATTTCTTAAACCTATTCCTAGTCAACAATTTCGACCCACATGTCCCTAGAATAGTTCCTGTTTTCTCCATTCCCTCCGTGTTAAGACACACAGGTGGAGATTTTATGTGTTCTTCTAAAATCCTACTGATAGCGATTTCATATTATTTAATTTTATATACACACTAAATTAATTTCTTATGAGAACAATTTCGACACCTTTGATTTGTGAGTAGCATGTTTGCCTAATTAGCTAAGGATCCCGTGTTCGATTCCTAGCATAGCAATTTTGTTTTTATAATTTTCGAAATGTGGGTTTCATCTTTCACAATGATGACTTCATGGCTGGGAAATGGATGTTGTGTCTGTTGTATACTTAAGTTCGTGTTATGTCATGTGGTGATAGACTCAGTCGGCTCAGAGAGTGTACTTTAAATATCTCAAATAAATTTTTAAAAAAATCATGAGAACACCTTCACTACCTTTCCCCATTCATTCCACCCATGAACATAGAACATTATATTCCACCATAGCTAGAGGGAAATTTTAAGACAGAATTTGAATTGTACCAAAATGTATCCCAAAGTGTGAGCTTTGACATAGGGCCAGTTTCATAGTCAAATTTAGTACGCCTCAAGTGCGGCGCTACACTAAGTACATGACGACACCTACCTAAACTCGAATGGAATGGGCCGTTCTCGCATAGGAAACTGGCCCATTCCATTCTGGTTTAGGTAGGTGTCGTCATGTACTTAGTGTAACGCCGCACTTGAAGCGCACTAAATCTGACTATGAAACTGGCCCTAAGACTCGATTTACGACGGTGTGTAATATCTTATATGACAGTTAACTCTCATTTACACCTGGATAATAAGTACTCCGCTGAATGATGAGAACAATTCACAGATACAGTATAAACAAACCCCAGCACTACCTGGCCAATGAGTGTTCCACTGAGCTATCAGAACAATTCCCAGGAGCAATCCAAACCAACTCTACCTACCTTCGTAACTAGCCACAACTCACCCTCGCTAATGGAATTACTCTAGCGCTTGTTGAATATAGGTATTTAATAATAAACTTATTTTCATAAAATTATATACACTCGTAAACATTCCTAATTATTTCAAACATTTATACAAATAGTTTCTCAACTAAAAGCACATCACGATCAAAGAAATGAGAGAAGTTTATACTATATTTTAAAAAAATTCCATGCAGCTTGCACATTATTATATTGTTTAAAGGACTGGAGAGCTAAAGGAAACAAAAATAATGAAGATGTAAAATTAATTAAATAAGTTTAAAAACAAAAGAGAAATTTTTTTCACAGAGTTCATCCTTCTCAAGGAAAAGAGAAACTTTCTCGTTTCTGCCGTTTTCAACCCTCCCTATACCCCTTCCCCCCATTTTACGCCTTCTACCACGTTTTTCCTTGCCGGCCTATCCGCACTTTGCTTTTACAAAATTATACCGCTTAATATTAATGTCATATAAAATTAGCTTCATTTAAGAAAACAAACCAGGATGGAACGAGTGGAATTCTTCTTTGTTAGTGAAGAGCTGAGTTACTGGGGAGATGCTGAACCCTTTTTACTCTAAACATAAATAAATATGAATGACTACTTTTAATGTATATTTTTTTCATAAAGAGTAGAAACAGTAAATATATTGTAAAAAAACACGGAAAAGTTTTGTTCGGAAAATAAAACACATGTTTTGAAGAATGCCATAAATTACTTTACTATATTATTTTATAGGTAATTGACTATCTATCAAAAATGACAAAAAAAAAGGACCTGACCTGACGTTTGCATTTATTAAAGAAGTTTAGTAGCTTTTGTAATTATCGGATACCTTAGTCTTCTAACTGAAGATTAATTTTAGTGTCTTAACACCTCGTCCCTTCAAGATGTAGTTCAAAGATTGGTAGCTTAATATCTTGCTCCTTCAACAAGTTTAATATTTCATTCCTTCAACATGTAGCTCACACTTTAGTAGTTTAGTACCTCATATCTTCAACGTATAGTTCACAGACTAGTGGCTAAGTAGTAGTTGTTGAAAACTTTCTTAGTCAAACAAATACAATTCAACACAGTTTATAATCAGTTATTTAGTTTTAAAATTTACCTATAATATAATTTTTATTGCTTAGCAACTCAACACATTTCATACGTTATTTAAAAAAAAACACCCACCGGAGGTGAGGGGGATAAAGTGGCCCAGAAGTTACTTTATATTTACATCCATTAATGTTTCCAGCCTATGGATTGTGTCATTTTTTTTTATCGAAGCCATATTTTATCCACTACCAGTAAGATGCACCCCAAACAATTATAATAAGCCAACTACCGAGTCGCAGATGGCTGGGTTATTTGATAGCTCGTGATATTAGAAATCACACATTTGTAGTCGACGATTTCCTTGAGTCCATCATAGACTCTCTGCCTTGAAATATGAGTGAAGAATGACGCTGGGAACAAGACGAATCCTGGATATCACAGTGGTTAGAGCAGTGGCATTCTAAGCCAAGTGCCCCGGGTTCGATTCTCGTGTCTAGGTGTCATTTTTTAATTTTCAGAATATGATATCTGTGTGGAGTGATCCCCCACTAAATGCATAAATAATATCTTCAGCTATTTGATTCTTAATATATCAATATGTTTAGTTATTTTGTGAAAGAGTGGGTTAACAGAAAGTTTTTGAGCTGACTGGTTCTCATTAAATATTTTAATGGGCAAATTTCTCTGGAACAGCTCAAAGGTGAATTTTTTTTAAAAAAAACGATTGTTTCTTTGGTTCCTTCACTGAGATACATATATTCAGACTCGGTGCTGCTGAGTGCTAATGTAAGCTGTTTTTTACTTTACCATGAAACAGCAGCTCCTCCCATCTCGAACACATAACCACTGTAGGATCTTCGATCAACTTTGTCGTTGCGCCAATCAGTGTATACAAATTCAGTTAGCTTTACATAACTTTTTTGATACACCAGACACCAACCCATCGTACCTTTTAAATATCTCAGGACTCTATTTGCATATGGCCAGTGTTTTTCATCACAACATGTATTAAGATGACTTAAAAAATTAACAGTATGAGTTATGTCAGGCCTACATGTCACTGCCATATACAACAAGTATCCGATTGATAAGGAAAAGAAGGTGGATTTTCTTCTCTTCTCACCTTTTTCCAAATTTAATCCAAGTTCTGCAGGTGTAGAAACAGCTTTACAATCCGTCATAACAAATATTTCAATTATATTTTTAATATAGGATTGTTGATCCAAACAGATGGCTTCATTTTCCCGAAGTGTCCTAATGCTTAAAATTTGTTGGGATTTACCCAAGTCCTTCATTTTGAACTTTTCCATGAGTTCAATTTTAACTCTGTTCTTTTTATTTTTGTCATTACAGAAAATAAAAAATGCATCAACATACATTGCAACCATACAAATGTGTTTGCCATTAAACTGATGATAAACGCGTGGTTAGCATTCTGACCCCTTAAAATTCATTTCATTACGTCGTGTTTGTTTGAATATTTTACTATATAATCTTTTCAATTTTTATAATTTATATTTTTTATTTTACTCAATTTAACCTTATTATTCTTTAACGTTTCTTACTAAATTTTTTAATTAAAATTTTATGGTTTTCATGAATATGGTACGTTAATGAAGTACTGAAATGTGTTGGATAATAAGCTTCCATAGTTTTTCATCTGATCTGGAATACCAAAAAGGAGTAATGGGACTGAGCTAAGACTTGGTCATAACTCAACCTTTTCATTAAATTAACTTTCAATCTATTTATATTGTAATCAAAACTTTTGACTGGAGATGTTAACTTTATTTTAACGTATTGTTTTAAATAGGTTTTATATTTTTCATTCGTGTATTAAAATACGCTTGTATTAGAGTTTTAATGTTATGAATGATTGTTTGACCATTTTACTCTTTAAATGTCCTATTATTGAGTCAACGAAATATTTTAAATATTATGTAATTTTGTTATAAATTATTGACATTCCAAGAGTGTATATAACATGTCAAGGGTCTTTATGTTGTATAGGAATTCATCCTTAGTTCACATTTATAAATTCTTTAATTTAATATCAAATCTTCTGAATTTTTAAATAATATTATTTAAGTCTTAACTTATTTCTAGTAAGTGTTCGAGTACATAAGTGGGTGAACAAGATCATATATTAATCGAACTAGGACCACCGGACAGCCAGCACCACTAAGGAAGTGCATGATGTTCATCGCTCCCGGGATGATCTTCCACATCTATCAGCTACATCTATTCCCCCTCCAATTTTACAGGAGCCTCAGCCCTCCCGTCATCAGAGAGGAGTCAACTATTGTCCCTCATTGGAAGAATAACATGCTGGCCCAAAGTTGAGGAAGATCGTATTACTATTTCCTCGTTCGTTTAATTTTGTTGATTGATTTGCGTTATTTAATTTCTCTGTTTGGTGTCATGTTTCTATTTTATTGAAATTTAGTCATTGATGTTTAGTTATGTTTCTCCCAACGTTATTTATTTATGTTTGTTGGTTCATAAATGTCATTGATATTTGATATTTTCTCAATTATATTGATATTTATGTTGTTTAATTGAGGTTACTCCACTATAAATTTCTATGTTCACATAACTCACAAATAAACACAGTTATCAATACAATTTATCTATTTATATCCTACATGACTGGTTGTTAGCCCCACTATTTTGAATATGTTATTAAATTATTGTGCCGTAAATCAACATTGGTATTTTTATTTTGCTTAAGCTATCTAACAAATCATCTTTAAAATATATTTTTGTTCACGATACTGTTTCATGATATGTAAAATAAGAATTCACTTGAATAACATGGTTTATTAGCAAACATACGATATAATAATCACTTATCACATTACTCTATAATCTTAACAATCATTATCAGGAATTCCTGGGCCTGAATTCATTAACGGGAGCAAATCTGATCCAGCGCAAATATAGAAATGGCGCAAGTTTGATTCCAAGATGCTCCCCAAAATGGGCCTTATTTATTTGATCCGTTTCCATATTCATTAAAATATGCGCAAACTGGTGGCAATAATTGGGTGACGTCATCACAAACGCCATCGTTTGCTCACTTTTCGACCAATCCATGTGAAGAATTTACTTCCAAACTCAATAAGTGTACTTGTTTGTTTTATTCCACTGAAAATGCCAGAAAGTGCAAAGTGTTAAAAGACGAGCAAAATTCCATGTAAAAAAAACTGCTAGTCTCTCACAGTACGGCTAACTGAACAATAAATAATATCCTCCAGTTAGTGCGGTGCTATTATACAACTTACTAAACAGTTACTAAACATTGTTGCTAGTAATCATGAAAGAGTTGGTAGGCTACTATCAAGTTTCTCCGAGCACTTTACTATGTGTATAGCCTAAAACCTACATACTTTAATATAAATTTGAGCATCTAGAATCACTACCGTCTGTAATAATGGTTTGTTTTAGCTAGGGGTGGTCCTAAGCAATTTGGTACCCCCTGTAAACTGTAGAATGTTGGCCACTTGGATTTTTTTTATAAACAATAAAAGCAGTCCAATCAAATAACATGTTAGATAATATAAACAAGACTAAACAAATAAATGGTACAATCACCGCACAATCTTCTCCCTCTTTTATCTTAAAAATAAATTTACCTAACATTCGCCGAATTTGTGAAACAAAATAATAGGTCTATACATTGTTGTAGAAACATTACACTAAAGATCATGAATTAAATTAAATCCACTGTTAATTTATTACTCTATTGCATTAGAAACTAGGAACATTGTTACAGAAAAATTGATGAACGACATATTTTTCCACCAAAGCGCATAGGAATCAAATTCATTTTCAAAGACCTGGCTTAAAAAGATAAACATTTGCTTATAGCGCAGAAATAATTGTTTTTATAAAATATATTTCAAATAACATATTTCTATCTTTAATAGTACTACAAATTTACAATGAAAAGCTATTTTGTATCCCAAATAGTTGCAGATAAATGATAAAAATTGGAAAATTTTTCCTTTTTAAATTGCCCTCAAAGTCCGTAATGCTCAAATGAGAATAAACATCTTGTTTATAATGATAAACAATATCTATATAAAAATCAGAATCATCAATGCAAAATTCGAAAAAATCGACGTTTCCTTTATTTTCTCTTCAGTAAACTATCCTTAAATTTATGGTTGGATATTTAATTCCAAAAAACGCCCAAGGGGGACCTTATAAGAACGCCATATACTAAGTTTTAGCCCAATTTGGTAAAATATCTTCAGTTCTAGCCTGAGGTACAGACATACAGACGGACAGACAGACAGCTGGCATTGCGAAAACAATTTCCTTTTGTTTCAGGGTGTCTTGAAGCGTCGACATATATCAAAATCTCGAGTTCTATTCATTTGACGATCACAATACTTTCTCTTGGAGGTATCGAGAGAACGTAAAAGAGTTTTTTTTAATTAATGGAACGTTATGTGTATATTATTTTGTTCCACGTGAAATCTTTTTAATCCCCATGCATTTGGAAAATAATGCTTCACAAATAATTGGCAGGGCTCATTCGTTTGTTTTATGTAGTGGGCCTGTATTTGAAGGGTTCAGTGGTCGTGACAGATTGATGGATAGACAGGTCAGTTGTAGTCGCTGTACACATAGTCCACAGGGTCAGTCACAAATAGGGAAATAAATTTAAGAAACACCAAAATATACATTGCTTTAAAAACTATTGTGTATTTTAATAAAGCTTTCTGTTTTTACCAGAAGGAATTATCAAATTTTTCCAAACCCTTTAAAACGTATTGGAAAGAAATGAGATGCAATCTATCATAAAATTGAGTACTATGAAGTAATGTAGTTGGGGCTTAGACCAAAATGATTAGAGATTGATGAAATTACGCAACTATATGTTTCAATGATCCACGTTGGTGGTCTAATGGTTTAAATATAAGGTAGTATTTCTCAAAATTTTGTTGATGGAGGACAACCAAATTAAGGTTATATGCACTGGGGGACAACCGGGGGCCCTGGGATTAGGGAGTCGGAGGTTAAAACTTATAATGTAAGAATATTATTTTAAGGCAGTATTAGCATTAGCACTATAAATATAGACCTAAATCAATTTAATACCTTTAATGTTGATTTTTCGTATGATTAAATAAAATAATTATGTAACAGTTTGATTATTTTAACATTCTAGGCTTCATAATTTTTTGTAAATAATTGTTAGGATTTGTTAACTTAAGATTGGTAAAGACCTACTTTTTATATGTGACTTGAGTCTACCGAGAAAAGAAATACAGCATAGTATGGGTATATAGTTTGTAATCTAATGCATATTTTCAATTTTTTGTATCACATGTGATCAACATTCTTTAATTTATTATTATTATCATTGTTATTAAACTTTCTAGGAACTCACGGAAATTTTGTTAAGCTGTCGAGGACCATACTTTGAGAAATATTGGTTTAAGATGTAATTCTCACAATATACTGGACTCCCGATTAAGGGGAGAATGGATTTATAATCTCAGTCGAGTGTAATAAGGGTGGTTTATCATGAATGGCTATCCACTCTATTTCCCCACAAATGCGGATACACTTCCTCTAAATTAAACCTTTCATACCCAACATATTAGTGTTTCAGTGGTGCTTAAAAGAGAGTCGGCGTGTTAAGTTATTCATTTAATTTTACTTCTATGCAAAGGCTTATTCATTAACGTTTGAAGTTATATGCCCCAAAATCATAAATATTCAAGTAATTGTTTATATTATTTTGTGAACTTCAAGGAGTTTTTACTATCTTTCCAGACACTAGAAATTCCCTAAATTTTTACCGTTTTTTCCAGACACTAAAAATTCCCCATGTTTTAAAGGCTCACCCGGTTTTCCAGTTGCATAGCAATCCGATACATTTATAAAACGTGTAATTTAATAAACAATACTTTTTATTCAACTTTAAGAGAACAATTTTTACAAAATTCCATTAATTTATTAGTTGTATACATTCTATTATTTTATTAAATCAAATTGTCTTTAATAATTTTTTATCAGTGTATTTAATATTGATAATATGTATCTAATAATGTATAGTAATTTCTATGTTAACATTTGAGTCAGCATGTATACTAATAGAGTAGGTAATAAAAAGTTTGAATGTAGAAGAAATATCCACGTAATTACTTAAAGGGAGATTGTGAATCAATTTAGAAAAAAAAAATCTTTATTATATTTTGCCAGGATTCAAACCCATTTCTCCACATCCTAGGTAAAACAGTAAATACAAATCTGACGCCTTTATTAGTGGGCCCACTGGTATTGTCAAAAATGTTGTAAACTATTAATGTTTACTTACATAAATACATACATACATATACACACATACACATGTACACACATATGCATATACATACGTACAAAAATATATGCATAACTTACATTTTGAAAATACCCAATAAGAACCCTTATATAAGTACGTATATATTTATACATATATAATTATACATATCTATATAAGGGTTAATTTTGGATATCTTCAAAATGTAAATAAAACGGTTCTAAGTATATGACCTTATTGATTAAAATATTATTTATTAATAGTCCATATTATTATTTACATACATACAAAATTAATTCAGAAATATATAACCCCTGGGATCGTAACAATAGTGAGCTCAGATTCTCTCCCCCTCCTTGATTCACATCATAGGACCGCCTTCGAAATCTGCCCCAGTATTCTAAAAAGGAAAAGAGGTTAAATCCATCAGAAGGATATAGATAGATCCCTTGGAAGAAGTTAAATCCCTCAGAAGGCTTTAGATCTTTCAGATATAACATAAGAAATTCGCGGGCATCGTTTGCTGTACAAAATATCAGTACCAGTCTAGAAGCTTTAAACTATTTCGAAAAAAATGGATATAATATATAGGTTAACTTTTGTTTTCTCTTACCCACATCGGTGAGAGCTCGAGCAAAAATGTCAATCTCGTCTGGTCTGGTTTTCCGGTTGACAGGGAGATCAAGGTACTTATGTCGGGCAGATGTACCAATGATAGTTTTTTTAAATAACTCACTTTCCCTCCACTATAATGCAGGTGTATTTCTTATAAACTATATCTTCCTCTCACCTAAACCATTAGTATAGATACGTGGATATCCCAGGTGGGTAGTAAGAAGGGGTGCACTCACACATACATAAACGCAAACATAAAATTAAAAGTTAAGATTTTACCTGATTTTAAACTTATTAATATTTGATTCGTGACATCCAGTTACAAACAAACACGAATTAAAGAATATGGCGGTCATTTATTCATCTGATGGAATAAGGTGGTGTTTGGTTAGAAATATTTGAGTTTATGTGTGACCGTGGGAATATGAAAGTTTTGCGGGATGTATGTTAGGAGGAACTGTCTTCTGCACGACGACATAGAAGGAAAGGTTGAGGAAAAGTGGTGCTAAGGAAGAAGGAGGATTAAAATATTGGATGAATTGAAGAAAAGAATAAAATTCTGGGAGCTGAAGGAGGAGAAAGAGGACAGGGCACAGTGACGATTTTAGTTAACTGACAGAACATCTAATAATAATAAAAATAATAATGCTTTTTAAAGAAAAGATTATGGATCACTTTTGTGGCTCTAGCTCCAAAGGCAACTGATGCGTTCTTGGACACATTTTTGTCGACACCTGTTTAAACATTAATAATAAAAATAATGATAAATATTATAATAATAATAATAACAATATAGTATATTTATCCTAAGCTTGTGTTAGTTTTTCTTAGTACTGAAAATCTTAATACTTGAAAATATAATAAAATTACAAATTTGTTTTCAAGTCTTATCTTAATAAGCCTAATGAACGCTCCTTACTTACAAACCTTTTAGAATGTTTTATAAAATGTTACTGACTTTAACGTTTTAATTCGATTTAATTTTTTCATTCGTACTAGCATGGAGAGAGAATCGTTAAACCAAAGTAATAGACCCAAGTGTAAAAACATCCACTGATGCACATACCCAAAATTTGAAACACGAGCTACCCATTCAATGGCAATCCAGTCTCTTGCGATACTGACTCTAATGGCTGTAAATGAGGCTATAGATATAAAAAAATCTAACGAGATAAAACTGTTAGTTTGGTGGAAGCGAAATTCAGCCCTCTAATCAAATCTACTGACAGTCACTCTTAATATGACATTTTGTCACATGAATGAAAGTATTTTATTTTTATACTAATATAAAAACTAAGGTTTTTAATTGCACACCGACGATGAAAATATTACAAGTTTTAAAACCTCTTTAATAAATACAAATCCAAATCCAAAATGTTGTTTATACATTTATAAAACACAATCAACAAATGTTCACTACAACTTTATTAAAAATTAATGTGTCGATGGGATAAAACCATTAAATTAAAATAAAGTAAAGAGTTTTTATTTTATAAAATATAAATACTAATAATTGAATCTAGTTAAACAAAGGTTTAATTCAAATCCAAACACGGATAAAATAAATAGTTTATTATTTCAAGACCTTGTTAAATAAAAACCAAGTGGGTTTCTAGGTTAGCTTCTTAGGTCTAGATTAAATAGATTAATTTTCTTTTTTAAAAGAAAATACCATAGACTAATAGCCGAACAAAATACTTTTTATAAGAAAGTTTTCAGATCACAAACACTATTTTCCGACTCATCACGGCTAAGAACAAAATGAAGACACAGGGAAGAGAAATAAACTTAAAAAGAAATGTTTCAGTGTAGAGAGAGGGCTGGGCGCTTCAATCTCTCCCAATCCTCCACGGGGCTAAGGTTAGAAGGTGAAAGGACCAAGGTATTGGTTGGTTTTCCTGTCTAGAAAATTGAAGGATGAAGGCTTTGAGAATTTGTGTGGGGGAGGGGGGCGGAGAGAGGGGACAAAGAGGAAGGAGATAAAACTTAGGTTTAACTTTTGTTGGCCACCAAAATGGGATTCTAAGGTCGAAAAGTTTGGGAATAGTTTCGAGGACTCTCAATTGGATTGAAAAAATAAATAGAAAGAGAGAGAGAAAAAATAGCGCTCAATAAATTTAAGGATGCACCTATCACTTTTAAATTATTTCAAAAGTTTAAGTTTGCTTTTAAAGCCACTGGATTCTCTCGAATAAATGTTCATGTTTCTAAAATTATGGTTATCTGGATCTTTCAAAAGGTTTTAGTGGCATTAATAGTTTAAACATTTTTCAAGCTATACTCCCATAGTATTAATTATTCAGTGTGATTTTTTTAAATGGTTATGTAACAACATTAAGCCTGCATCGGTGAGCACGTGAACTACATTTCTATCTGCTCTTAGTTTACTGGGTTCTGGGCGGTTGGGTTTCGAATTCTGCCTTGGATTTCTGAAATTTGTTTTCCTTAAACGAATCTCCAATTTACCTTCACGCAATTCACGTACTTTTCATTTGAAGCCCTCTTATATATATTATGTAATGTTGGTTTGCACTAAGGCACTAAAATCTCGATAAACGCACTCTCTATCCTGGGTCTTTGAACTTTCTTTTTATAGTATGGCGCATTTTGAGATATGGATGTCATTTTAACATATTTTTATCTGAATTTTAAATTAATTTTCTACAATATGTTGTTTCCAAGCTTTATATTGCAGCAACAAATCAAATAACTAGTTTATATTATATATTTCACTTTCGTGTTTCTCGTTTAATATAATAATACCTGGATTCATAGTAGTGTGTCAACAAAATATAATAAAACCAATCCAGTTATATAATGTCAACTACACAAACAGTTTTAGGCTTTTAAATATGAAGTGAGCTACATACAATATCTCTGTTACTAGGTAAGATATTCTTTAATTAATTTTTTTAAATTATATTTTAAAATGTTTCTAAATCGATAAATATACTATATCCTTATATATTTCAATAATTTGGTTTGATGTAGTGTGATATTCTATTATATGGACGGGTAATATTATAATGAACCTTAGTGTGTAATGAGGTGGACTGGATGGAACTAGCTCAAGATAGGGATAGATGGCTTAATTTTGTAAGTGCGCCAAAGAGATTTGAGTTAACAATGCCATTAAGTAATTAAGTTAATGATTTTCTATCTTCCTTCCCGGTGAATTCTGATGTTACTTAAATAATTGAACTCTCTTGTTGTGTCAGAATTCCCTTGGGTATAATCATAAAGTGTTTATTTATTGCCAAACACTGTTTTATGCTAGAGCTATCATAAAGAAAAATAATCACGTTTGATTAAAAATTAATTTAATTTACAAGACACAAAATATATACTAAAGCGATCCAAAAGTTTCCAGACTAGCCACGTGAAGCGCCAACCTAAGTTTAGTAATGGCTTATGACTGCTATACCTAGATTTTCTTACGAATGGACATTTGAAGCACCTTCAAGTAAATAGAGTACAACTCAATTTTGTACAGTCAACATTGATAACATGTTTCTTTATTATAAATGTTATTTTATATGTATTGGTAATCTATATCAAAAGGGACAGCTGCAAATCACATGACTTAACAAATGAATTCGTGAAAGTAGGCCTAGTAATGTTTTCTATCCATCATCTACGTAAATTTTTAAGCAAATTGTGTCATTAATGGATCAAATATCCTAATTTTGAGTTAATGTGCCAATAAAAGTAATCATTTCTTATGTGTCAGTGTTGGTGGTACTCTGGATTTTATTTAGAAAAACATAATTTTAAGACTTGAGGGAGCAGTGCTATGATTAAATGTTTGCTTAAAGCTCAGATAGGTTGCATTGGTGACCCACTAAATGCCTAAATAATTGTTTATTGATGATGCTATGGACGGAACCATTACTTTCCAGTAATTCTCGCTGGCCAAATGAGGACAAACGTCGATTGAGGATTGAAATATTCTGTACAGCCCTCAAACAGAACGGGCCATAAATATGGGTGGTGCTAATGCTCTAGATCTGGCCATTTGTCCTTATCTTAACTCTGGTCTCGTGGCGTATGGAGGATTTCATTTTTGAAATGGGGACATCATTAAGGTGGATTTCACTATCCCCAGATAGTAAGATGATACGTGAGAATGATTATGGTATACAGCAGAGAGGACCTATATTTTAACATGGGCTCCAAACCACGGTGAGGACCTGGCACTTCCCACATTTACAAAGCGTGAAGGCACACACTTTGTCAGAGGTGAAGAAAGGGGTTAGTAATCAGATAAATCTGTGCTGGGACCGAGATTTGATTCCCGGACACAGAAGTCTAACACCTTATCCCGAGATCACTAGACCATCTCTGATGACTATCGGCGAACGATTAATAACATCTTCTACATTATTAGCCAATATTGTGATCCATACCACCTTATTCTCACGAAGGTGATTAAAATAAGGTAGACCACTATCAAATTTTTGCCACTCTTGATAAACTAGGACCAGAGGTAATACCATCTCACACTTTGGGAAGTCAATAACGAATGTGGGTTCCTTTTCAAAGTCATCACCACTTATTAAATCTGGGTTTACGGCTATAGCCTTGAAATGAAGCAGCATTAATCCCAGTGAAAAAGTCGATTTCCCCCAAAGTCGAAAAAAGCGAGTCAGAACAAGATCATGCAGACCGGTTTCTTTGACATGGGAGAAATTATTAATAATTAGTTTAATCCTATGTGTCATGAAGTGAATAAAGATTCTTACATCGAGGTCCTGAGGTGTTTGAGGGAGGCTGCGTGGTGGAAACATCCAAACGCACTGCGCCAACAGGACTGACCACTACGCCATAACAACACGTCGGAATCCACCTATCTGTCTGAAGAGTTGTTTACGGCAAGAAAAATAAATGGTATGGAACTTTGCACATACTTTCTCGCTCTAATATTTAAAAATGGATATATTTACCCAAAACTCGTAATATATGTGACACTAGCAAACCCAAGCATAAATTGCACTATACTTAAGTAAATTTTTTTTAGTACCGGCTTCAGATTTTATAATTTTATTTTTAAAGAATTAATGTCCTCATATGTATTATATTAGGGTTAGATATCCAATTCCAAAAATCTTTTGAGGAAACTTTATGAAAACCCTAGATACCTAGTTTTAGCCTGATCGGTAAAATACGAGTAGCTTAGGCTCTAGTGTGAGGTACAGACAAACAGACAGACGGCAATTCAAAAACAACTTTTCGGATTCGGGAGGTCATGAAGAAACGTCAAGATTCATCAAAATTTCGAGTGCAATTTTTTTTTACGATCACAATACTTTCTCTACTTGTAAGATATCGAGAAAGTAAAAATAGAAATGGCCCCTGACAACTCTTTTTCCTTCGAGCTATATTCCTGTGATTATTCCTTGTTCCTAAGGATCCTGCTGAAAAGGTGAAAACTTGATGATATCGATAAGATTCAGAGGGAATCGCAGGAGGTGATAAACATCCCCTGAAGGGAGTTAAAGAGATGCTTTCAAATGTGAGAAAAGCTTTGGCTGGGCCTGTTGTATCAGTATCAACTCCTAAGGAGACTACTTCAAAGGGGTCAGGGAGAGCTTACTCTATATACAAGTTCTAAGGCTTTATATATATATATATATTTATATATATATATAGGTTGATTTTGGTAGGAATAACAGTAGAAGTTAGTTACTAAAGTTATTAAAACAATTTTAATATATTCATACGTCAAGTCTTTTTATCTGCAGTTGTCACTTTTGATGGATATTATCAATACCTATAAAATAACACAAATAAAATAGTAAAATATTATCAATATTGGTCGCAAATAAATAAATTTGAATTTTCTCTACTGTTCTTCCAACCAAAATCAGTTTTTTTTAATATATATATATATATAAAGCCTTAGAACTTTTATATTGCACTTCATACATAAGCTTCAAATCTGTAAAATAGTTTATATGGGCAAACAAATATTGAAACCGTTAGCTAAAGGTGACAATGCTATTGTAATACATCATAATAATAACTATAAACCAATATTGATAAATCATAGTATAAATAATAATAACAATAAATATATTGGTACATTTGAGTGTATCACAAATTTACTGATACAAATATATGCCCCATTGTCGAGATGATATAGGTAGTTTATTAAAAAAAAATAACTCCAGCGAGATTTATCAAGTTAGAGGTTGTGTGGTTCAATACTTGACAAGGCTAACTATCTTATATATATATATATTCAAGATGGGGAGTGAGTTTTACCTGTAGTGGTGAGCTCTAGTATATATGGCACGCCAAGTGGTGTGCACGAACATCTGGAGGTAAAGTGTGTGTTTGATGTGAGCCTGACACTTCTGTTGATATAGTGTGTGTTTTATATGTGCACGCCCCACCTTGAGGCTCAATGTGTTATGTGTGTGTGCGAGGTATTATAAGGATGGAACAAAAACAATTAGACGATCCATGATGAGGAAAGTGATGGACAACGTGCTGAGGTTTGTCTGACGTCCGGTGGAGCTAAACTAAGTGACATTATCTGCAAAAAGTGATAAAGTGTAGCATGTAGTTTAATTTGTTTTTTTAGTGAATATTTACTTTTTAATTAAAGTGTTAGTTTTAAAGTTACTAATCGTATAATTGTTTCGGCCCACCATGTAGTACTTGCTACGTGTGGGATTGGAAATACATGGTCGGTTTAGTGTGTGTGTGTGTGTGTGTGTGGCACGCAATGTGATGTAGTGTGTCCACACAAACTAGGTGGTTTAGTGTGTCCATGAGTCACTAGGTGGTGTGGTGTTTGTTTTTGACCCACTAGATATTATAGTGTGTTCATATACACTAGGTGGTGTGGTGTTTGTTTTTGACCCACTAGATATTATAGTGTGTTCATATACACTAGGTAGTTTCATATGTTAATGAATCACTAGGTGGTGTGGTGTTTGTTTTTGACCCACTAGATATTTTAGTGTGTTCATACACACTAGGTGGTTTCATATGTTAATGAATCATTAGGTGGTGCGTGTGGTTTCTAATTTTGTAAACGCGTCCTCAGGTAAAACCTACCAGTGTGCTGGGCTTATGATCCTCTCCGACCACCCCCTTCCCTGGTCTGACATCCCCCCTCCTCCTTACCACGAAGTCCTGATTTCAAGCACCAAGTCTTCTTCTCCTCCTCTTGCGTTTCTCTAACTGCTCTGATCCCAATTACGGGATTAATTGCAAAGTAAGGGAAAGGGAGGGTTGATTTTTAGCGCAGTGCGGCAGCTATAGCTCCATTAAACATTTATTACGGGACGTTTGTGGACGATACACGGTCTTATAAATAGTACGTGGTTACAGTGTCACCCTTCACACGTCCTAGGTGAGGTCTTTCAACATGCTTAACAACATACGCTAGTGGTACGTGGACTAAATGTCAGGTTCTTCTAGTCCGGTTTGCTGGTGATGTGGAGATAGTGGTTTAAATTCCAGACTGGCATGTGGAGAGTGGTTTTTCATTAATAGTTTTACACTCTCTCTCCACCCCAATGAGGAGAGAGTGGCTCTACATTCTGCCTTCCTCATATCTATCTTATTAGTGCAATTAAATGGTTATACATTGAACGGTTAGTGAAACATGGATCAAAAACACAATATTGGTGAAGAAATATTCAAAAAAATAAAAGTTGTGTTTTATGTAAATATCACTATATTTTAATTAAATAAATAATATCGCATTTATAAATTAATAAAAATTAATAATCAATACCAGTTTTGTTTTTAGGATTTAATTGGCCCTTTATGCTAAGTTACACTTTAAGATTTCTACTCCATAATGTGTGAAAATACTAACTTCTTACCTCATTCATATATTGCAGTAAATTACATTTTAGTGTTGGATGTTTGAGCTGAGTCCCTTTTATATCTATACATGGTTTTATGCACCTTGTCATTTGTTAAAAGCTTACATTGTGTATTTTTAGTGCATGATGGAGTGTATTATAATTGTGACAATACAGGTGAAAATATCACAGTATTTTTATTTTTAGTGCCGTGTCTTACTACCCCTTCGGGTTATACGGCTATGTACTAATTACATGTAGGTGACCTGGCGGGCTAGGGGCAAGGTGTCAGACTTCTGTGCTGGCGGCCGGGGTTCAATCCTCGGGCCCGGCACAGATTTATCTGATTACCAAACCCCTCCTTCACCTCTTACAAGACATCATGTGAATGTGGGGAATGCCAGGCCTCCACCGTGGTTTGGATTCCATGTTAAACTGTAGGTCCTTCATTTTATCTTACAATCACCCTATCATTACACATTAGCGTAAGTGCGTATAACCCAAATGGGTAGTAAGACGCGGTGCTAATAATAATAATAATATTAATAATAATAATAATAATAATAATAATAATAATAATAATTACATTATTGTGTTATGGATTAATAAAGCTTTCTTTAGAGGAAGTACACCCGCATTCGCGTGGAGGGAGGGTGGAAAACCATTTAGGAAAGGCAACCTCAGCGCACCCGACCAAGATTGAATCTCGCTCTCCCCGTCTTTGGTGATCTAGTCTAACATGAGAGTGGCGCGTTAGACCATGTGGCCACCGAAGAGAGTTAATAAGTGATGTTATTCGTTCTCAAAATTAGAACTATTTAATGCACGCTAATGGATAGTAAAATTACAGCATTCTATTGCCAACCTTTAATCAGGGGTACCTATGTTAGTGGTCTTTATATCCGTAAATAAATACTGTCCCCCGTTATTACAACTACACGAGATGGTCGTAATATATCTCTTTGGACGGTATTCTCAACGTCGGTGAGTAAATACGCTTTCCGCAAACGCAGCGAAATCCACTAACATCTACCACTCACCTCTGCTCCCCCATAATAACTGTCACGTTGGCAGGGAGGGGAAGCGAAAAGAGGGAGATGGAGAGGGTGACATCTAAATTCATGTCGAGTACTTCCCAAATACAGTTTCGCCATGATGGCGATGCTCAAGTTGTAACGTTGTAAAATATTATTTAGGGCATCTCCCTCCCCCTCCCCCTGTTCACCCGCACGACCCTTCTACAATTGGCATCGTAAAAAGAAATGACCCCAAAGTTTTGACGGATAGTCTACTTCACTTTTCTCCACCTAGTTTTACACTCTCTTGGCAGAAATAAAGAAACTTGACGATAAGAGGAAAAAGGACGATGGTGGTTTTTAATTAGGTTTTTCTAAACACCTATTTGTCTCACGCTCAGCCTATCAACACCTATAACTCCCCTTATATTTTACCTTCTATTTTTTATTTTGCATCCCCAACTGGGATTCGAATGCAATGATCTAGATAAATTTAAGAACACATCCGTAGCTTACATACTTTCTAATATATTCCAGTGAGGTTTGAGACAAAATATTCCAAAATTAATAAACAGTAAACTACCTTAATTTTTTTATGAAGTATAGCACACACTCTTATTTATTATATAAGACACTCCCCAGATCTTCATTTTGAACATAGATTAAAATATATTTTCAAAAAATTTAAATGAAAAAAAATAATTGTCCTTACTCAACTCAATTATTCTAAGAACTTATCCCTCAAAACCAAGTATATGGTGCTGTTAAACATTTCAAAAACTTCCCAAATATATATTTTAAACAATAAAGGTTACATATAGTTAGTGTAGTAGCATGACGTGAAGTAAAATTATAGAATACAATAGTGGGGTTGGGCCTAGCATTAGGTAAACTTTGTTTGAGTAACGTAAATGATTATTGGCAACAGAGTTGATTTTTTGTACTGAACAATGTATAGGAAGTTTATAATCATACTTTATTTTCCCAAGGATCTCTATTGTGCTGTCGGTGACCTGGCGGTCTAGGGTTAAGGTGTCAGACTTCTATGCTGGCGGCCGGGGTTCAATCCTTAGCCCCGGTAAAGATTTATCTGATTACCTAAACCTTCCTTCACCTCTGACAAGACATCTTGTGAATGTAAGGAATGCCAGGCCTCCACCGTGGTTCGGATTCCACGTTAAACTGTAGATCACAATCACCCTACCATTACACGTTAGCGTAAGTGCGTATAACCCGAACGGGTAGTAAGACGCGGTGCTAATAATAATAATCTATTGTGCTAAGATCACCATCGATAGAAAGTCAAATTGGATAAATACAGTTTTGTCAATACATAAGCTAAACGTCGACCTAGTTTATGAACTAATGAATAGCGTCACCTATGAAACTGTCAGGTTCCACTTTTTAAATTGTATCACCATTTGCTACTACCTGATCGGTTTGTACTCATTCCACTTCATTGATATCGTCTCATACTTGATAATAAAATGAAACTAATTTATTTCAGTGTAAATAATTACTTTAAATTATGTAATAAAAGTAGTTTTTAGAACATATATAATTTATTTTAAGATGATCTAGAATATCTTATATGCTATCAAATTGACTGTAGTAACAAAAAAATATGTATACATACAGTATATATAGATACACAGTGGTTGATATCTAAAATATTAGGTACTGGAACGCACTACCAGAGGGTTTGACTCCCCCCAGATTATTTTTAAAAATTTAAGCTTCAAAAGACGTGTTTTTAAGCCATTATTTTTTTCTAAAAACAGAAGAAAATGTCTTAAAATACATAATAATTTGATTGTGTTTGAATTAATTTCGTGTTTGCCCTAATAGCGGTACCGGAACGCCGTTCCATCGCGTTTAGTCAGAAGTTAAGCACTGTATATATATATATATAAATACAGTATATATATAAATACAGTGTATATATATAAATACAGTATATATATATATAAAAATACAGTGTGTATGTATATATAAATACAGTATATATATAAATACAGTGTATATATATATAAATACTGTATATATATATAAATACAGTGTGTGTATATATATATATAAATACAGTATATATATATAAATACATTGTATATATAAATACAGTATGTATATAAATACAGTATATATATATTATATCAGCACGTGCGTATGTAGACAATTTTTCAAAAAATAATAAAACATATATATCTAATAAAATAAACTACCTTTAAAAATTTTCAGTAATATTGTTTTAGCTTTACAGATTACAGATAATTTTACACATAACACATTACACATTACACGTTACACATAAAATATTTGGATTAACTCATATAAATACCAAATAAATGTCCAATTTCTTCTACGTTCATAATAAATTTATACAATTTGTGCTATCCACATGTTTATGCAGCGCGTCATGCTACCCTTACTGACAATAGGTATTTACCAACACGAGTGGAGAAGGGGTGAAAAGAGTATAATTTACAGGAAATGTAACAACATTTTGTGTTAATTGAGTTTATAACCTATTTATGAAACACCGCCCTCAAAACACCCTGCCAGAATCCTCCTTCAATTACAAACCA
Organism: Timema douglasi; assembly: GCA_901482245.1. Classification (NCBI taxonomy): domain Eukaryota; kingdom Metazoa; phylum Arthropoda; class Insecta; order Phasmatodea; family Timematidae; genus Timema; species Timema douglasi. The sequence continues at coordinate 45,646 of CABEEJ010004112.1, forward strand.
GACTATAATGAGTTTGATGTTCGATACCTTAGCTTAGTCGGTTGCATGTCCATATACTGAGATAAGGGTCCAGGACTCGATTCCTGACATGGCCACACGATTTTATAATTTGTTAAATGCGGATTTCCCCCATTCACAGTGACAATTTAATTGTTTGGATTTGGATGTTGTGAATATTCTAAATTTAAGTTAGTTTATAATTTTCTTAGCACCACGTATTACTACCCGTCCAGGCAATACGCCTATGTAATAATTACTTTAATGTGTTAGGAATGAGTAAGGTTGAATTTAGACAAAATGTACCCACATGTGAGGGGAGAAAAAGTAGAAAACCATTTAATAAAATCAGTAAGCTCGACTAGGATGAACGCCAATATTCCTGTCATTGGTAGGCTAGTCTATTGCAAGAATGATACCTTATACTTATAGGCATAGATCATACAGCCACCGAAGCGGGTAGTTTATAAGTTGTTTGTTTACTGACATAGTCACCCGGTTGGGAATGTGCACGTTAAATACTTCCAAATTAATATATATATCTTGACGCCTCGCCCAAGTGCTCACAGGTATTGTAGGAATTATGTACATTATATAACCTCCTAATGTGTGTGTCTTTCCATACCCTCTAGAAGCCCCTACATGACCTATTAATATCTGTAACTTTGCACACTAATTGTATCGACCACCGGGCAGGAACTGCCTTATCCACTCTCACGTAATAATTTACAGAAATATACTTTTTTTTTTCAACAAAGTTTAACCTTCCATGCACTTATCATTATTTTAGGTTAAGTGTTGCTAGTTTGGTTAATATTATAATCAACCCGTCGTAGACAGGCCTAAGAACTAGTTCTCTATATTTTACCCCCAATCTCTAAGTGTAAACCTGTGAGAGTATATGTATCAGATTTATCGAATACGTCAACAAAAACAAAACTACTTGCAGGGTTAGGGGGAGGAGGGGAGTCGTGTCTCCCTGGTAGTCTCTGGGATTACGAGGCTATTTGCCGTGCATATCTGCGGCCTAGCGCGGAGATTACAGGGGCAAAACATATAAAAACTAGGACTAGACATTCTCTGCTATAATGTTGGAATTGGATTAGTAAAATAAAAACTCTTCCACAGGCATGCAGAAGTAAATAAAATGTCGGAGGATTTATTTCTTATATGGATTTAGAGGGGAGTAAAGCAGTTCTGGGTAGAATATATTATATACAGTATATTTATATTTTTAACAATGCGTCCTACTACCTGTTTAGGTTATATGCATATGTAATAATTACGCTGTTTAGATAGAGATGAATAATATTGAGTTTATAGGTAGTGCACCCGCTTTTTCATGGAGTAAGACTGGAAAAACATTTAGAAAAAACCACCCTCGGTACACTTGATCGGGATTCAAACCCCGATTTCCCTGTCATATAGAGTCAAGTCCAACACGTGAGTGATACCTTAGACCAAGTAGCTACCGAAGTAGGTGGGTAGAATATCACATTTTATTTTCACAAACAGGGAGAGTATTGTAATCGTAGATATTTTCTACCTTAAGATACGCGCCCAAGTTATAGAATAAACTCTATTTTACATTTATACCTGTCTCTCTAACGGTATCTGGGGCTACAGCCGAAATATTTTGATGAATTTGGTTCATACTCGATATATATTTGAATAGATTAAAAAATCACACCTGGACAAAGGAATTGAAACCGGGACCTTTGGCTCGGCACGCTAATGCTCTACTACTGAGCTATTTAGGGATAATCCCTGGTTTAGGGTCATCATTCACTCATAATTTAAAGCATAGTCTGGAATGGTCCTATATTTAAATGTATAGCTTTACTTTCTTCCATCTTGATATCTAGATTTTATCTGGTCATAGCTCGAGGTGAAACCATTAGTTTAGTTTTTATCATCTAAATAAGAGTAGTTTATTGAAACTGATATTTAAAAATTAAAATTAGTCTAAAATAGCTTTATAAAGTTCAGTTGGTTCAAAACGAGTACCCAGGAATTATTTTACTATGTATCATAGTGTAAAAGTGTTTACAGAGGTAGATCTCTAATGACATTTACAAAAATATATTCAAAACTTTGCCATATGGAGAAAATGTATACGATTGTGTCGAACCAATAATTTGTTCACGTGGTCCGCGATTTACAACCCGTCCGCACTAGCTGAATGTTTAAATTAATTTTAAAGCCGAGGCAAAACCACTTTTCGGATCCTAATGTAAATTTTACCGACTAGTACCTAGCCTCCATTTAGAATTTTATCAAATATATTCGAGCAACAATTACTATTCAGTAAATAAAATAAAAATGATGTATTAAATTTATTTGGCCCAAATATTAGTATTTATTTCCATTTCATTTATTTAATTTGTTTAACGTGCACTTTTTGAACCCATTGATTATATCAGAACACGATAATTTCTATGAGTTAGAGTGAAAGGCTCTTCCAATTTTGCCTGGAAAAGTATTTTCACATGTCTTAAAGGGTTTTTTTTTTACACGACACAACAGAAATGAAACCAACGGCTTTACTTTCCCCCCAAATGGACTTATGATATGGATTTTTATCGCTCAAGAAAAACCAGTTGACCACGGATGGGTTTGAACCCACAGACATTGGGTCCTGAGGTGAGCACTTTACCCAAAGGCTACTGAGGTAACGAATATTAACAAACATTCAATTATTAACGGTCTAGTTTCCAGTTGTTATGTTTGTCCTCGAGCTATGCTGGAATAAACCATACATTTCCTCTATGCTCCACTCCATTCATTCCAATTCCTTTGACCTAATTAGAAATAGTTTAGCCTGAATGGGTAGTAATTGGCCAGGGAGAAAGGAGGAAGGGAGAGAGATGTATCTCCAAACAAACTAAAATTTAAAATGTGTGCATGAATTTTTTTTAACGAAGTTTTAGACTGAATATTTTTTTAGTCTTGAAATCTTTAATACTTTTTAGGGTTTGGGGATTGAATTTCAAAGAAATAACTTCTAATAAATATGTGCCTATGTGTGTTTATTTGTTCTCTGTAGTTTTGGTTTAGTTGATGAATCTTTATTAGGCTAAGTGTTCTGTCTGGAAGACTGCCGGATCAAATGATTGTTTTTTCATAGTATTAACATCCGTACGGGCCATCTGCATTTAACTATTTTAACGGAATAAGTATGAAAAAAAGGTATACGAGTACATTTACGTAAATGTATCTTAATTTTCATGAAGGGAAAGTAGAAAACCATTTATGAAAAAAGTTTCTTTGTGCGTCATGATTTGAACACCAACATTCCCATCACCAGCAAACAAAATATGTGAACCTGACATTAGTGACATGTAGTCTACGTACCCAACGATGTGAATGCAATGCTTAGAAGATGCCATGAACACACAACTTCTTATCATACGCCTAGCCTAATTCAAAGTGAAGAGCAACATGACTATTTATTAAGCAAGTGCTTCTTCTTTTGAACCACATCTGTTAGCCAAAGGTGATTTAAAACACCTTGCTCGGGATTTGAATTTGTACAAAAAACAAGCTGAAATTTGGGGTCTAGGCTGAAGGGCTGGTATTTACTTCAGCGAGATACTAAAGTGTGTTTTTTCCGTAACCACCAGGATGGATAAAAAAAAATGTATTCTCAAGAAAAAAAATCTAATTTACTTAAACAATATTTACTTTGTGATGGATGCCTTTGTTCATGACCATAAAACAGCAGGGTGACAAATGAAGATCTCTTTAGAATAGTGGGTTAAAAAAGAACGATTTTGGATGTAATTCTTCGGTACAATTCAAACAGTATCAGACACATCCTTGAAAGGAACTGTAATCTGTACAACATTATATTATTATTATTATTATTATTAGCACCGCGTCTTACTACCCGCTCGGGTTATACGCACTTACGCTAATGTGTAATGGTAGGGTGATTGTGAGATGAAATGGAGGACCTACAGTTTAACGTGGAATCCGAACCACGGTGGAGGCCTGGAATTCCCCACATTCACAAGAAGTCTTGTCAGAGGTGAAGGAAGGGTTTGGTAATCAGATAAATCTGTGCCGGGACCGAGTATTGAACCCCGGCCGCCAGCACAGAAGTCTGACACCTTACCCCTAGACCACCAGGTCACCTACGACGTTATAGAAGGAAAGGTTGAGTGAAAGAGGAGCTTAGGAAGGAGGAGGATTAAAGTATTGGATGAATTGAGGGAAATAAGAACATTCTAAGAGTTGAAGGAGGAGAAAGAAGACAGGTTGCATTTATGGTTTAGGTTTACTGACAAAAGGAATGGACTTGTCGTAACATAGAATACCTAATAATAAATAATATTTACTTAAATAAATTTTTATGTAGAATTTCTTGACGAGACTTTATCAACATTTTAAATCAATTTGAGATCCAGCTGATAAAATTATTTTTATTTAATTTGAGAGGAAAAAAATAAACTCAAAACAAATTTATTTCTTGGAAAGATATTATGTATCTTTTTTATAAGAAATTGATAAAAAAAAAAGTTAAATAATCATGGCTTGAAATGATTAATAGCCTATTACATAAAAAAAAGACATGGTGTGAGCCCGTAAGCAAGGTTTATTGACCGAGTGGCCGCCGCCGTTAGCGATGAAAGTGCCAATATTTGCGGATATAGGGTGTCATGAGGTCAGAACAACAAACCCTCCAAGCCATTAATCTCATTTTTCTAGACCGGGACTGCGACTTATTTATCCAGGTAGCTCATTTGTCCTAACGAGACATAGTTTGTCACCATTCCAGACCCACGGCTTCATAGAAAAGTTCTGGAATCGTTGGGTATCGAGCCCGTGACATCTAGACATGTAAGCACGAACTTTGAACACTAGATCACAGAGGTCGTAAAAAAGCAAAAATAGTTTTACCAACGTTAAATAACCTAAAGAAAATAATAAATGATTTTCTTAAATTATAGAACATTATTGTTTTTAATAATTTAATTACCAGCATGTCAATAATAAATTTCACTAGTGCTTTATACTTTTTTTTTAACACTACGTCTTACTACCCTTTCGGGTTATACACCCATGTATAAATTATAATTATGTGTAGAGATTAGGAAGGCTATATTTAGATTAAGTGTACCCTCATTTTCATTGAGAGATAGGGGAAAACAATTTAGGAATAACCACTCTAGATACACCCAATCGGGATTGAACTCCAATCTCCCAATCTTCGGCAGTCCGGTCTATTACAAAAGTATCACCTTGGACCATATGGCCACTGAAATGGGTCTGACTATACTTATAATAGATGAAGGAGATACCAAAATATTTTGGTTAATTCGCTGCAAGTTATGATTTGAAGTGTGTTTATATAAACAGACAATTGAACAAATTAAACAGGTAAAACTTCTTTAATGTTTGTCGATATTAAAATGAGGTTCAAGAAAATACCAATTTTCTATACATATATTTTAGTCTGCTTTTTCACAAAAAATCCATTTTTAAAGTTAGTTGCAAGGACATTTTTAGCAGTCGAGATTATTCTATAGGCCTGAGTGCTTCGAGCTAAAGAGTACACCTAGAAGCGTAAAGGGATGTGAAATCGTTTTTGTGTTGCTTTTTTTCTATGTCAAAAATGTCTCTTCCTATCTGAATATGACTGTAGAAATTTCCCGTCTCAAGATCCTGGATATATCAGCTAGCTGTAAGCTACAAACTTGCCCTTCCTCTCTTTTCGTGTTATTCAAACACACTTAGATTCCCTCTCTCTCTCTCTCTCTCTGTTGCTTCCTTCTTCTCGTGTTATTCAAACACAAGCCCATTCCTTCTTTCTCCTCTTCTGACACTCTCTCCCATACCGCCAACGACGCAGTAGAGGGCCGGAAGTTGTAATCCTAGCGCCATCTTCTAGTCAATTTCCTATCCATCTCTTGCCACTTGAAGGGTAGGAAGAGTGAAATGAAATGGTCCATTGGCTAAGCGAGAAGGTTACGTGTGCGTGGTGGGTGGAAGGAAATCAGGAGCAGCGGCGGACATGTTAAACGTTCGCTTGGTTTCAACATTATTTGACTGGCTGACTAATGCTGAAATATATCAACTTGGAATATTCAGAAACTTATGTTTCATAGATTTGGAATTTTTATGAACTTTATTATTTTATTTTGTTTTGACAATTTAGACAGCAATATAAATATTAAGCCGATGTTTCTCTTCGGGAAATCTATGTATATTTATTTAAAATTACACTTTAAAATAATTGACTTGAAGTGGCTTTATTTAATATTTGTACAGAACTGTGTCAGTAAACGCTATTATATTTATGTCGACATATTTAGTTTCAAACCTTTAAATATTTTAGAGGTTTTTGTGGGTTTTGTAAATACTATTGTGTAGGCGTCACACTGATGATAACGTTGAGAATGAGTTTCACACACATTTAAACAATTAAGTACGCATGTATAATATAATATTATAGAGATGTACACACATATACACGTAAGTAGTCAACAAATTGTGGTATTTTGTAAATAGTTGTGATATATTCAGTACGTTAATTCACAAAATAAAAAGTTAACTCTAGTCGCTATGTCGCTATTTACTTTTGTATATAAGACAAACGAAACCAAAACCAAAGTCAAAATTGATCCACATCACTAAATGTTTGGAGACCATTCCTCTAGCTCTTAGTTTTTTAACCGGTGTGCCGTGGCACATTAGTGTATCGAGAATGACCGTCAGGTGTACTGCAAGAGTTTGAAGGGAAGATTAAAAAAAAGAGAGAACAAATTTGAGGAGTAGAAATTAATATTTTTAAATCCATGATCAACATTAAAAAAAATAACAGAGCATTTTAATTGTAGTTATTAAACTTCTTAACACATTATTAATACTCTTTAATATAATGACAAAATCTCTCCTTAAAAAATCAATGGTATGCCTCGAAATTTTTAACACCTTGTTCAGTGTGCCGTGAGCTGTAAAAAACTGAAATTTGCTGCTATAGATAATAGTAGGGTGTATTATTCTATTCCTAATATTTTGCCTATGTATTTAAAGTGCAAATTTACTTATCTCACTTTATAAGGGCACATTAACCTCTCTTAAGGGGACCACCTAAAGGGGCGCTTATACACTTTTCAGACGTCAATAAATCCCATGACATTTTAAAAGTTGTGAGTTATTTCATAATATGTTTCGTCTGAACTTAGAGGTGAAGGGTATAAACATGTTCTTGCAAAATAAGAGTCACTATATTAAAGTTCTAGAATTTTAAACAAATTTATGAAGTTTTTTTAGAACCGTGTCTTACTACCGGTTCGGGTTCGCTTATGTACTAATAACGCTAATGGTAATATGGATTAGGAGAAAGGTTATGCTAAGAGGAAGTGTATCCACAATTGCGTGGAAAGATAGTGGAAACCGTTCAGAAAAACCCCCCTTAGTACACATGACTGTGATCGAACCCCAATTTCCCAGTCCTTGGCAATCTACTCCAATGCTAGAATAGCGCCTTAGACGATGTGGCCACTTAATAAGTTAATGTAGTGACTCATTTTAAACAACATTGCACGTGAAATGTCACATATCTGAGATAAAAGTAAATGATTATAAACATAGATCTAGCGTTATTTACTATCAGACCCGCAACATAACATTGAAGGGTAGTTTAAGATGGTTGTAGTGCTTTTAAAACTCCATAACTGTCATTCCCATGAAAAATACCTTAGTGTCAGGGTATTTATCTTCAAGTAGGCGGTGCCCTTAAGGCTTGTAAGCATCTGTTTGACGTAATTCATGTTCTCACAGACCCGCACAGGATGGTCCTCTTCCCTGGACACATTGTTAGTTGGCGTGCCTGGCACCAGGTGGCTACGGAGATGTCCAAAAGGAACGTCGATTTGATCTCGGGCACCCTCCTCTTTATTCCCCCCTCCTTTCCCTCAACCCATCTAAACCTGTCCTGGTAGTGAATGCCACCAAATAGGAATTTATTCAACCACCAGACTCACTTCGCGAGAGAAAGAGAGAGAGAGAGAATGTGGTTGATACAAACTATATAAACTTCTAAGCAAAAGGGAGGAAATAAGTTAATAAGATTTGTAAGAGAAGGAGTCAGACTATCATGGAATAAAATGAGTCAGACTTTCTTTCAAGAAAACTATTCAGCCTACCTTCAAAGGAAATGAGTAAGACTCGCCAATAAGACAATCTTAGGAATAACACATTTTGATCATCTTGGAATAAAATGAGGCTTGGAAGAGTATTTTGGAATACAATGAGTCAAACTATCTTTAAAAATAAATTGAGACCCGCATGGGTGGTGGTAAAGCTAATTTCGTTTTGTTTGGTGGAACGGGGAAGTTGGGGTTCAAATTTTGACCTTAATTATAGTGAGGGTGGTTTTTATAATACTTTGTTCCATTATGATCCGCGCAAATGTGGGTACACTTACTTTATAAATGTTTGTCTTATTTACCTCATTAGCTTAATTTACATATAGTGTATACGTACAACTGGAAAGGGTATTAAGACATGGCGAAACAAAATATAGTCAGACTATTTTGTAAGAAAAAAATGAGATGGACTAACTTGAAAGAAAATATGCCTGGCTGACTCCTTTGAGAAGGAAATACTCTATGCATCGATTTTGTAGGAAACATTAAAATGTGTTCCCATTCTTTAATACTCTGATGTGGCTGCAGATCTTATAAAACTGACCTCCTCATCAAAACAATTTAAATTATGCCGTTTATAGCCTTGAGATTAAACCTTTCGTTATTAGTGTATTGAAGAAGGTATAATTCATAGGATAAGTACTCTTATTCCAGCTAAAGGAGAGTGGAAAACCTCACAAGAAATACAAAACTCAGTACACCCAACTGGAATATGAACCCGGAGCTCCCTCCCCTTATCAACCCAGAACCGAGGAGCCAATGATTAAAACCACAACCCGCCTCGGTGGCGTGGCGCTAGTCGTGTTGAGCTCGACTGCTGAGGACGGGGAGATCGAGGTTCGAATCTCGGTCGGGTGAACTGGGGGTGGTTTTTCCTTAATGATTTTCCACTCTCCCTCCACGCAAATGCAGGTTCACTTCCTCTAATACAATCTTCCCAATTCCTAATCCATTAGCGTAATTAGTACTTTAAGCGTATAACTCGAATGGGTAGTAAGACGTGGTGCTAAATCATAATAAAAAAATATTAAAACCACGTGTTGTGGGTAGACAAATTTAATATATGTACAGTACGTGGTTTCTGCTAATTATTATTTATATAAAATACAAATATACTTTTATTGCTTTTATACTCTTTATTTCCAAAATAGAGTCTTGACTTGACCATTATCTTAAATATTCTGTTACTATTTTAAAAAGACCAACTACTATGATGCTATTACACTAACTTGGTGAGAGTAACTCGCGGCCAAGCTGTTGAAAGCCACGTCCCATAGTCCCCTGGCTAGAAATTACATATCTCCCCTCACAACCCTTTACCCCTTCAACAACCTTCCCCACAGAAGTTTATGAAGTCCATCGAGAACATATGACGTCGTCGTTGCAGCGTACCCATGGCGTCTCTCACCTCGTTACCAACCCGCCACGTGGCTACTTAGCGAACTAGTACGGCACACTTCCGTTTCCGGAAGAAAGGGGAGAGGCTCGAAAACACGTGGATAACTTACGCGCGCCCTCTTTACCTCTCTGCTGGGGCGTGTCTCAGGAGAATTGCCGGCCATTACGTGCGTTTAAGTGTAATGAGAAAATCCAATATTAAACTAGGTTTCACCGCTTCTGGAAACACCTGTGTTTAATTAGGTGGTAAGTAGATGTTTATGAAAATGCTTTTCCACTTCGCCATTCATTTTACTAAGATATTGTTTTTTAACTACCCTTCAAATGTGCGCGTCTTACTACCCGTATGGGGGCTAGAGGCATTATTATTACGCTAACGGGGTGGTAATTTACAGGAAACTTTCCGCATTTGCGTGATGACCGACGAGAAAGAAACATTTTAAAGAAAAAACTACATTTAGTACGCATATCCTAGATTCGAGCCCCAAACGTTATGTCACTTTAAAACTAGATTAGGCGATCTTGAAATTTTTACCATGTGCCCACTGACGTGGGTTGGCCGTAAATTTATCACAGTGAAATAGGAGCAAGCCTCATGTCCAGGAATGATACGGTTTTAGATCCTACCAGGAGTCGAACCCGAAAGCTTTAGTCCAAAGTCATACACGTCACTGACAGAGCTAACGTGTTGAGCCAGGTGACGTTCCTTGTGTTTGCTGTGGCTTTATAATGTATTGATCTTCCAGTGTCACCTCCAGAAAGGTCAAGGATTACTGAACATCCTGGTTTTTCTTAGGCTAGAAATATACATATTGTATTTATTAAAATAATTGTTTATTAATAACTCATACATCAAAAGTTGAAATGTCTTAAATTCTGTCAGTAAGTTAAGGCTTAGAAAAAGAGCAGCTTAAAATTAAATTTGTATAGTAATGATTCTTAATAAAAATAGCATTTTACAACAGTTTAATTTTAACTGACCTAGCATAACGAAGTCTTAATTTAGTTAGACCCTTTGTGTAATTTCATCTATCTAATTTACGGATGCTCGTTCCGCGATTTACCTGTCGAAGGCTTAGACAAACTCTAATGAAGTTTCGCGGGGATATTCTTTGAACCCAAGCCGAAAGACGTATGTAAATTACATTGTTTTTAAATCTGGTTATATTTTAAGATGGGAGGTGTTCAATTTTTTAAAGTAGCTCATTCAAAGTTATTTGAAATTAACATTCCAATAAATATACCGTATAGCTATGGCATGTTTTTTTTAAAAATTTTGACCTGTATTGCGAGACTGACATCTAAATCCGTGTGAGAAACGGTTATTCTCTATGAATATAGTAATAATTAATTTTAGATCTTAATTGATCACTAAAGGTGAGTTCACACGTAAGCTGAAATTTGAGGGCAGTACAGTACGTCCGCACATCCTAGTGGTGCAGCTGTTCATACACTCGCGAAAAGCTGGGAATCTTTGTTTACCCATGATGCATTGAAACGTCAAACATAAAAACGTTAATACTACAATCAGTCCAAGTTACTGTGTTTAAAATAAAATTAGATGCTTTACTTACTGCCTGGGCTTGATTTTGTCATCGATAAACCTCATGTCTTCCAACGAACTGCCGTTTTTAATCATCACTTTTGAGATACGCCGTCTTGAGAATGTGCCGTGTTTGAAAGTTTGCGCATGCGCTAATCGGGTCTTCTTGGTGGGTTCTCTGTAAAAGCGCTGGAAAAGTTGTAATTATATCTACTCGAACAGTGCGAGCTACGCTGGCCACGCGGAATTGTGATTGGATTAGAGCTGTCACGGGACCAAATATCAGCAGTGCTCTCGTTTTACAACGAACGTGTGAATCCACAGTAAGGGAACTTACCAACTTCAAATACAAAGAGAAATCAATGAATATATTTCAACTTGAAATCCAAAAAGTCTTCAAAGAGAAATATGAATACTGAAGTAACGATAAACACATCCACGACTATTTAAATTTGCGTGTCACGTCATGTTATTTATTTATTTGAGGTTTTTAACTTTCACTTTTTGAACCCACTGAGCATATCAGCACACGAGAATTTCTATGAGAAAGAGCGAAAGAATCTACCAGTTTTGCCAAGAAAAATATTTTCCCACAACTTCTAGGTTTTTTTTTCTCATGCCACAGTAGACCAGGAACCGATTACTTTAGTTCTCCTCAGGAAGGAAATTGTGCTACAGATTTTTATCACTCAAGAAAAATCTGTCGACCACAGCTGGGTTTGAACTCATAAACATTGGGTCATGAGGTGAGAACTTTACCCCAAGACCACAGAAGTAGATACACGTCTTGCTGTGGTTGTCAAAAAAATAGCGTGCGTTAGTTTATTTAGGTACAGAACTATCAATCATCGTTTAACATAGCTTTAAAATAGCTTCAATTATTATTGTTAGCACCGCGTCTTACTACCCATTCGGGTTATACGCACTTACGCTAATGTGTAATGGTAGGGTGATTGTGAGATGAAAGACCTACAGTTTAACGTGGAATCCGAACCACGGGGGAGACCTGGCATTCTTTACATTCACAAGATGTCTTGTCAGAGGTGAAGGAAGGGTTTGGTAATCAGATAAATTTGTGCTGGGACCGAGGATTGAACCCCGGCCGCCAGCACAGAAGTCTGACACCTTACCCCTAGACCACCAGGTCACCTATAAAATAGCTTCAAGTAAGTGTGCTTTTAGATAGGTATTACAAACTCAATATATACCCACCGGTTAAGAAGCGATGTAAGCATACCTCCAAATAGAAAAAACCTAGTGTAAATTATGAGGTATTGTTAACCGATAAAAATGGTGGATAACTTTTTATTAAACACATCAATACCAAATTACATGACTTAACAATGTCTATACTAGCAAGTTTTAAGGTAAATACTTATTTTTCCTGCGATTCTGATCTTGGACGTCTCTTTAAAGTGAACAACTGGTTTATGAAATAACGTTACGTTAAGAGCGAGGTCCACTTGTCCCAGAACTTCTAATTAAATCTGGTTTCGGTGATGAGAAGGTCGAGATTTGTATCTCGGTTGAGTAAATTGAGAATGCTTTTTACTTAAAGAGTTTATCACTGTTTCTCCACAGAAACGCTGGTACATTTTCTTTAAATTATAATTCTTAATTTCTACCCTAGTATCGTGATTACGTGGATAGACCGGACGGTTAGCAAGATGTTATGCTCAGATTAAAAACAACGACCAAGTGCAATGCAAGTCATTCAATATCCTCCAAGGGTTAAAAGTGGCGTTCACTGGCATTCTTAAAATGTATATAAGTTAATGGTTCTTTTTTCCTTGAACTGAATTTGTCTTTTTTTTAAAGCCCGGGCGCTTTGACAAGCTGCGCATGGACAAGTTTTAAATAATGACTTTTTATTGTATTTATATCAATTGTATTTTTTGTACCAGTTGTATGTACGTAGCAATTATTTACAAATGTACACAACTAAAACCTATTTTTCTCTAATTGTTATCTCTTTAAGTACCAATCTTATTGTATTGAAAGCCCGCTCCAGTGGCCTACTGGTCTAAGGCGTCACTCTCGTGTTAGTCTGGTCTACTAATCACGGAGAGATTGGGATTCTAGTTCTGGTCGGGTCAACTGCGGGTGGATTTCCTAATTTGTTTCTCACTATCCTTCCATAAAAATCCGGGTAGATTACATTTAAAATGTTTTCTTTCTCGTCCTTATTCCATCAGAGTGATAGTCATATATGTGTATAACCTGAACAGGTAGTAAGACGCAGGGATGAAAAAAAAAAGTTGCTATGTTGAATGAATAAGTAAATTCGTTTTACAAATAGAGATTGAAACGGGTTTCCTGACGCATCAGTTGTCAAAGTAATATCCCCCAGTGGCCCGGAGGGTATTCGGTTATGCCTTATGTAGACAGTCAACAATCTACTGCACATGCTCCGTGTATCGGGGCTGACGAGATGTTAGTGTGTGTACCCAACGACATGAAAGGAGGCAATTGTGGTACTCTCCGTTGAAAGTAGGGACGGCTATCTCCACTAGGAGGTTTTCAGCTGGAGCGACCTGTTTGTTGGTTCAAAGTGGCTCACATAATACTTATTAACGAGATTTAAAATATGTGAACATAAATAAATTTGAAAGTATTAGCTCAACACAGCACAGCAACTGCCGACTCTACTTAAACTAGTTCAGTTTTTTATATCCCTCTATCTATCTATCTATCTATCTATCTATCTATATATATATATGTTTATATCTATCTATCTGTCCATCTACATATCTATATATTTATATGTTAATATATATATATATATCGGTCCATCTACATATCTATATATTTATGTGTTTATATATATCTATCTGTCCATCTACATATCTATCCATATATATATATATATATATATACCCTTATATCTATCCATCTATCTATCCATATATATACCCATCTATCTATCTCTATATATATATATATATATATATATATATACACCCATCTAACTAGTATACCCATCTATCTATCTATCTATCTATCTATCTATATATATATTCATCAATCTATCTATCTATCTATCTATCTACAACAATATACCCACATCATTATATATGCTTTTAAGTTTCAAGCCCATTCATTATGGTTGGTCACTAACAGGGAGGTCCCGGTTTGAATCATATATGGGTGTACCAAGGATTTTGATTATTTAAAAAATAAATGGCTCCCAATTATCCCCTTCCACCTCTCGCTTCATACCTCCCCACGCCAGGAAGTGTATTTTTTCTTCTAAGTTCTACCTTCGTTAGGGTAACTAAATTACAAACAGCCTGGACAAGTAGTAAGACGTGGTGGGAAATATCGATAGTATTTTTCGGATGGTAGCACTGACCACCTTCGTGGTCAGGAGGTCACACTTCCTGGTAGTGGGTTTGGAACGGGGTCAACTCAGACTAGTGAGGACAATATTGAGGAGTTACTTGAGTAAAGAACTAGCGACTCCGCTTTAGAAAACCGAGATTAGCTGACGTAGAGTTCGTGGTGCTGACCACATGAAACTTCTATCCACGAATGTTGGCGCTATATTCTCCACAATGCGGTGGCCACTAGTTCGGTATAGATCGCTTGCGCGCTGATACCATGGATTATGTTTTATTCTGATAAGACTATAACTCGAATTCAATGAAGAGACAAAATAGAGGTGTTGATTTATAAGCCATTATTTTATTATGCTATTAATTTATTAGTTACTCCCAACGATTTTATAAATTTATGATACTAATTTATTTTATAGAATATATTAATGACTGACCCTCCCAATGTATTTTATATAAGGTTTGAATGAGCGTGTATTTCTATGAAGACGAAGCGAGATACACTTAATGACTGTTGCTGACATTTTATTCGCCCTAAATCGTTTCTCCACAATATATTACTATAGTATGTTCATAGTAGCTCTTCCCATCTAAAAACTAAAAACAATAAAAAACTGTAAAATGTATGTTATATTAATTTGACTAAATCTGTGCTGGCGGCCGGGGTTCAATCCTCGGTCGCGGCAAAGATTTATCTGATTACCAAACCCTTCCTTCACCTCTGAAAAGAAATCTTGTGATTGTGGGGAATGCCAGGCCTCCACCGTGGTTCGGATTCCACGTTAAACTGTAGGTCCTTCATTTAATCTCACAATCACCCTACCATTACACATTAGCGTAAGTGCGTATAACCCGAACGGGTAGTAAGACGCGGTGCTAATAATAATAATAATTTGACTAAATACAGCTTATATTTTGAGATGACTACTGAACTCTGTGTTTAGTAACTTGTCAACCATCATAAACTTCCAAATATCCATGATTCAACTATACCCGTACATTTTAACTATGATTATATAGTAGGGATGAGGAAGATATATAAAGAGATAATGGACATGTATTTTCTTGGAAGAGGAGTTTGAAAACATTTACGGAAAAAACTCATTACACCCTGATGGGATTTGAACCCCAACTTCTTCATCACCGTTGTATCAGAAACATTAGTCTAGTATTTAGTAAGCATGTGCACCGACACTTGTTTACCATCTAAGTTTGAAAGTTCGATGGCTCCAATTGGGTCAGTCAACCCTTAGTGTGTACGTGCATTGACATGGGCGATCACGGTTCAATCACCAGCCATGACAACAGTGACCATAAATGTCAAACTGATGTCCTATTGTAGTATAGAGATATCGATCTCCTATGTTACTAGATTATTTAAAACTTATTAGTAGACAGACCAAATTAAAGAAATATGCTATTGTGAGTGTTGAGGTCCAATTCCCAGCTTGAATATATACTAAGATTATATTTAGGAACAAATCAATACACAAGGCTGGTATTAGACACACATCCTCCTTGTCTCTGGCGAGACAGATGAGGTGAGACTGACGCCATTATTCACGTGCTCACGGATGCGGGCTAAAAGGAAATGAATTAGAATTCATCTAGAGGTTATAAAATATAGTAGTACCGAAACGCGTTGCAAACATCCAAAAACTACATGAATTTTAAGAAGGGATTACCCGCTTCGGTGGCGTAGTTAGCTAACGAGCTAGTCGTGTTGGCTTGACTGCCGAGGACGGGAAGATAGAGGTTCGAATCTTGGTCGGGTGAACTGGGGGTGGTTTTTCCCATAAAAAGATTTTCCACTCTCCCTCTACACAAGTGTGGGTTCACTTCCTCTAAATGCAACCTTCCCAGTCCATAACCCATTAGCGTAATTAGTAATTAAGCTTATAACCAAAACAGGTAGTAAGACGCTGCGAAAAAAAAGATAAGGGATTGGCTATTAAAAAATATGGTCAAAGCTAAATTGGAGGTGAAAGGGATTAATATGTACACTTCATTTACCCTGTGAGGTAATATGCTTACTTTGCACTCCACTATGGTAGGTCTATAGTTTATAAGATAAGGCCATTGTGTAATCAATCAAGGTAAGACCGCTACCTTTCAGAGTAAAAGGTGTGTATATACACAGGTCACAACTAAAACAAACACATTTTAAGTATTATATTTAAAAACAAAAATAATTAAAAGGTGAAATTAACTTATTTTAAACGATGCTTGGCGTGCAATGTCTCATTTCCGAAGTCAAAGTATGACGTTTTAAACATAAATGTATCCTTCCTCAAACAAATAAAGTCAATTTTTAACAGGCTCATAAAAAAAATTATAAGATTATTGGAGATTAATTGTTTAAGTAGGTTTGATGACTCATAGCTGCTACTCCAATGATAAATAACACGACGGGAGTGTAATTATTTTCACTTTAGGTGGAAGCCTTAAATGTTAAGAATTGATCAAAAAATAAACACTTTTGTGTTGTCTTAGTTTGTTTTGCTGTGGCACTGGTTGCAGCTGTGCTTGGAACACCAAACCACAGAAACACGCTTCAATTAAACCAATCCGTCCTCTGACGTCCGGACGGGTATTACTTACACACTTTGAAATCCTGGGGAAGAGATGACGCCGCTGCGGACTGAAAACAAAGACAACTTCATCTAGCGCCGACCGCTAGAACCACTTTAATGAAATAAAGGAAGGAAGAAAGAAAACACTGCCACTTAGTGGAAGAGTGGCCTAAAAGATTCTAGAATCTAGGCAAGAAAGCATGAGAGGTGAACTCCGTGACATTTCCGCTCAGATCCAGATAATTAAATATCAGATGCAAGCTATATATGTTAAAGTTTTGATCAAAATACTTAAGTATGCTCATATATGGTCTACAGCAGACCTAACGTTAGTGACATATTTAGCCACAAAGTGCTGTAGTTGATACGCAAGAATAAGGAAAAAAACTGGAATAACGGTTACTGCTTTATTGTAAACAGCGGTGGCTTTGAGGTATGCGTGGCTGTAAGCATGTCATTTGTGGGACACCCCATAGCATAACCTCACCTAATCTAACCTAACCTAACATAACTTAATCTAAAAATTGCATCAACTAATCTAAATTTGTAAAATATATTTGTCTATAAGATTTAAGAGGTAATTAATGACATAGCTATTTAACCTCAGGACTTGCAACACAAAGTTAATAAGAATGTACGAAAAGTGTACTCAGTGAAATTTCCACTCAAATTGAATGTTCTAATGTTTCTTGGAAGTTTGAGCGGATATTTCACTGAGTGGAACCTTCTCGACACCTTTAGGCAATGAGTCACCAGCAAACTATTGCGAACGGAAACTAATATAAAAATTTTAAAAATGTTTCAACAATTACTTATATGACTAACTTAAAAAAAGAAAGAAACAATCTCCTATATCATAACATGCAGAAATCAACCATTTGAAAATGACCTGAAATCTATCATAGCCTTAAGACAAAAGTCGATAATGACAAAAAAAAAATCGCGCGCTTAAGCATCATATGATGTAGGTGTTTGTGCAGTGTAACCAACCAACCTCGAACTCTGATATTGCGGTGTAAATTACTTTTGCGACCAAAACCTTCTCGCGTGAGCTACCAAAAATGCTTCTGAGAGCTATCAGTAGCACGTGATCGATCGTTTGACAAGCCTTGTTCCGTACTTGGAAAGGCCGGATGTTTATGATTAGGCATAGGATTTTTATTTTTAGTTAAAACCAACAAATATTGATTTTATATATGCTTGTGTTTAGCAAAATACCTTAGTAAAATGTGTTCTTAATTTTCTATAAAATAAGTTAAACAATATATATTGGCAAAATATCTTAATAAAACTTGTTCTCAATTTTCTATAAAACAAAATAAGTTAAACAATATATATAAATCTTATATATATACATATACAAAAACATTAAAATATAAAAATAAAAATGAACGTGTGGTTAAATGATCACTCCTAGCAGAATTGTGTGTGTACTAGAAAAAAAAGAATGCAGGTACCCCATTAAATACTTAATTCCCACCCAAATAATTCAAATAACTTTTTGTTACACATGTTTACTGTTTTTTGGAATTGAGGTAGACACTTGTACAAATGGTGAGTGCGTAAATTATGATTTTTCCTTTGAGCCAACATATTTAAACTTTTATTCCGAAAGTATAATATACGGCAGGCATACATAACCTTTCTTGGAATTATGTTTATAAAGCTAAGGTGAAATCAAAAAATGATTAATTATTTTATTTATAAATATATTTATTCTATAAAATTGATCAATGATAATATATATAAATTATTTTGTTATTAATTCTCTTAAGCAAAATTCAAACAACTACACAAAATGTTAAAGTGTATCCAAGAACGAGAGAAAACATTTAAAACATGTGATAAATATTGCGATGTTTGTACGGTTGGTTTCGTAAGTAAAGAAGTTGAGACAAAATTTATAGTTTTATTGAACTATTACTAAAATTAAGCAATTTAATTTAAACATTAACTTTATCATTATGTAAATTCTATTTTAGTGATTATTTAAATGCAATATTTTAAACTTTATTAATTAACTTACACTTAGAATGAAAATATATGCATTGTGTATTTTATGCTTATCCAAAAATGTAATACCTCTCCTTATTAATGTAATGTTTTATTTATATCAATTTATAAAAATCTTTACTTTGTTATTATAAGTTAAAATTCACCTAATATTGTACTAGAAATACAACTTTAACATATAGCCTCTCAAGCAAATTAAAACTAGCTAAAATGTGTAATATATTACTGAGACTTATGATCATGCATCCTATATAAAGAAAATAGTTTTAAGAGCTGATTGATTACCAAACCCTTCCTTCACCTCTGACAAGACATCTTGTGAATGTGAGGAATGCCAGGCCTCCACCGTGGTTCGGATTCCACGTTAAACTGTAGGTCCTTCATTTCATCTCACAATCACCCTACCATTACACATTAGCGTAAGTGCGTACAACCCGAACGGGTAGTAAGACGCGGTGCTAATAATAATAATAATAATTTAAGAGCTGAATAAGAGCCGTAAATTTAGACCAATATTTTCCCCTCTTCCGTCCAGCTTCCATTTCTTTCATCCAGCCGCCTTATAAAAGTATGGGTTAAGTTGGCCTAGATATGGGTGGAAAATAAAAGAAGGAAAATGTCGTTACAGACTCACAGTTATTAGTAATAAATATTGGTGTGCAGTTATCTAATAGAATAGGCGTACATTATCTATAATTAGTTTGTAATTAAAAAAGTTTGTTTAAAATGAAAGGTTGATTACTTAAATAAGGACAGAAGATGCAAACACATTGTACATAAATTTGTGTATACTGTAGATATACAACAAATTAATAAACATACTGTGCTTCCTACATATTTACACTAAAAGGATAGGGAAAAGGAAGCTAATATTTTGATTACTTGTACACCCATTAACGTGGATGGAGGGAGGGAAATCATGAAATCAAACTCAGTAAATTCATTTATGATTTGAAACCTTTCCTGCTTGACACTAGAAAACAAAATAGATTAATCTCATGCCTTTACCTTCATGATCATTGGTGCGGATAAGAATTTTATTTTCAAACTCTTAAAATATACCCTAATACCGTACTTCCTAAAAGTTAAGAAACTTACGCCGTGAGACGTAAACAAAACTATATTTCAAACAGATGTGTAATGCAGGTTGTATGAGTATCAAGGTCAAGACACCTCAAGATATACTAGAGTTTAATAATGTAACTTACAGTATATTTACAGTATATTAATTAATCCCAGTTTACACATTTAAGTAATAACGTTATTTACTTTTTTAAACTATCTTTTATTTAAACTATTAAGGTTTCATATTTTCAGTGAATAAATCAAGTAAGAAGGTTTGGCTGTCAAACCTAATCCCTACCAACTTTAAATGGTTTTGCAGATAATTCGTGTACACAAGATGAGTTTAGAGAACATTTAAAGAAGTTTTTCGTAGTAATTGGAGTCATTTTGATGTTGGATTCATCAGAATGTTTGATTTTTTTTTTCCTACCAATTTGGAATTTTCCTAGCTCTTTTTCCTAGACAAGCCCAACTACTCGACTGGTAAAGTTACTACTACTACTACTACTACTACTACTACTACTACTTTTACTACCACCTAATAGTAGACAGCCAAGTGATTATTACTTATTAGCAATAGGGACTCAAATTGAGTCTTGTTTCATTTGTGTAAAGTTTGCTTCCGTACGTAAAGATTGAATATATATTATCCGAAATGAGATTTAGAACAAATAATTTAATAACTGAAACATTGTGAGTAGTCTATAATGACAACCCCCTCCCCCCCAAGATTCATCATAAGTAGAACATGTTTTAGACAAACCCAGGAGGTTGGTACTGTAGGGTTGAGGGCTTATTCACCTAAGATATTATATTTACTATACTCCTCGTGTCTACACTTACAAACGCCTTTATACTCATGAACTAAGAATTTAAGGTGAGTAGCCGGAGCAACTTAAATAGAGTAATTCCATAATTACGGAGCACGGCTTCCATTAACTTCACTCAAATGAGAAGGAATGTTTCTTATGACATTCAACCCGTTTAACAACTTTTTAGTTGGATACGTCTGCGACATCCGGTCTTTTTCTCTGGTTAGGAGGGGAGAAGAAAGATTGAAGGATCGGTTTAAGGGAGAGGTAAGAGGTGGGTTGGTAGAAATAAGCTCAACCGGAGAAACTTGGCCATCTTCAGATATCTTGTTCCAACTTGAAACTAAGTTGAGCCACGGTTGGAGTCAGACTCGACTATGACAGAGTTTGTCTCGGTTGTCTTCACGGAACTGCCAGTAAGAGCCCCACCTCAAGTTTACTTAACAGGAAAATTAACAGTTGCCTGCTGTTAAATATTAAAAATTACTTCGAGATCGAAGAATACAGAGTAGTTTAAAGTGACTTTTCAACTGTATTGCGAATGGAGTATACCCAAACTGAGCAACAACTTTTTTTTTACATGTTGTCATTATTGAGAAAGGGACAAGAGAATAGCCCCGGGTTGTGAGTTTAAGATGGCTACATGGTAGGGCACTGAGGAGCATAGCATAAGTTTAGGAAGCCTATATTATTTAAGAAATTGTTTGATATTGTAAAACATTGTTTACAACAAAATGTAAGATAAAATTATCACTTAAAAAGTTTAAATTTTGTGTTTAAGATTTTTACAAAAATTTAACGCCGAAAGTTTATCTTTCTGAGACTAAAGAAAAATATAATTTTTCTTCCATCAATTATTAAAGTCATGTTAAGATAAGCTCACATAAGAAAGTTTTAAATTATGTGGGATTGATTTTATAGGGATTTATGTAAATTGCCATACATTAAAATAACAATTCATACTTGAAACTTAAACTTTTTAATGATCTAAGCTTTCGCTTATATTTTGGTAGGAAAAAAAAATCTAAAATATCAAACCAAATAATAAATAATCGCTTATTTCTAAACGTCTATAACGCTTCATAGTTCTTTACAATGCAACCCTCTCAAGTTGTATTTAGTAAATATTTTTGATGAGGAAATAAACAACATTTTATCAAAAATTAATAGATTTATTTGAATTAAAGCTATGTTTAATTTAGTCTTATCTTTATATAACCTGCTTCGGTTGCCGCGTGGTCTAACGCGCTACATTCGCAGTAGACTAGACTGCCGTTGACGGGGAGATCAAGGCTCAAGGTCGGATGTACTGAGGGTGTTTTTTCCAAAATATCTATCAATTTTTCTTCCATGCATATGCGGACACACTTCCTCTAAACATAACCTTCCTAATCCCTAAGACCATTAGCGTGATTATTACATAAATGTATAATCCGAAAGGGTAGTAAGACGCGTTGCAAAAAAAAAAAAAACTCCTTGTAATTAGCCAGCGTTGTCCTGCTGAAGTTAGGGGTTTCATGAAATGTCTCCTTGGAGATTTAAGTTAGTTAGTAAATAAATTAATACAACTTTCAAATGTGTATACTGAAAATAAATAACCCCTATTTACGTGGCTTAAGGAAAAATAAAGGCAAAACTTTTTGTAAAATAAAATTCGCCTAACGGTTCTCTTAAATAAGAACAAATGCCAAGTTTAAGCTTTCTAAGTTTTTTTATTTCGGAATTATTTCTACACACAAAAATAAATTTTGTTTTATTTACATAATAATAATGATATTGATTTTAATTATGACATGAGCTCACGAACTTTTGCCTTTCATGATCCTTATCCTACTAACCGTTCTGGTTCTTCACATTTATACACTGATAATATGGGATCCCAAAGATGGAATTTAGAGGAAGTGTAACCACATCTTCTTTTAGGGAGAGTAAAGGAACCCACCCCATTACGTTCGTCCATGATTCAAACCTTCACTCTCCCAGTGGTATCACTGGGGGAATACAGTGTTGGCTCCGATACATTAAACCATGGCATCACAAGTGTGGTTATGTCATGCTACTTTTTAAATAGTGGGCTCATAATCGTCTCTCAGCATTAACACAGGCTAACGTTACATGACAATGAGTACTATGTTAATTCTTGTGACGTTAACGTTATTCATAACAAAAATTTAATCAACAAATTACCATAAATTACAGATTAATAACACTTTGTTTTACTCCCCATACAGAGAATACGTATTTTTAAAATTTCTTTTTAAAAGATGATTTAAAAAATAAAAATTAAATTTATATAATAAAATAGTTTGTTTATGTATATATTTTAAACCGATATGACATATTTAAAAAAATGTGAATATATCTGTAAGAAATCTTTAACTAAAACCACTTTAATTAAAAAAAAAATCAAAACAAACTTTTTTTTTGCAATAAAAGAAACTAGCTCTTCACTGTGTTGATGTTAGAATACTTTTATATAATATCTACCGCGCGTGTGAATGTCCAATTTGCTGAAAGTTAAGAGTCGAAAAAATACGAAATTATGTACAAATTGTTATAATATATATTACTTGTTTTGTTAAAAGTCCCCAAGAAAGTTGGTTGCACACTCATTATTAGTAAATTTATACTGAATTCAGTATTGGAACTTGTAGATTATTTAAGCCACCAGGCCGTAAGGATTCCCTTACTACATGCTGCTGCTACACACCAACACCCAGTATCTCACTAGCACTGTGGTGAAAAATGGAACCACTGTGTCCATCCAGCGGGAAGAGGAGTTGTAATGTCACCAGTTGAGATCAGAGCTATTGTTTGCTTGGAGGAGGTCCCAGCTGCAGTACACCCTCAAGAACACCAGCTTGAGTAATGTGAAGGAACGAAGAAAGAGGGGGTGAATGGAGGGGGAGGGGTTCAAC
This sequence comes from Timema douglasi, assembly GCA_901482245.1. Classification (NCBI taxonomy): domain Eukaryota; kingdom Metazoa; phylum Arthropoda; class Insecta; order Phasmatodea; family Timematidae; genus Timema; species Timema douglasi. The sequence continues at coordinate 69,456 of CABEEJ010004112.1, forward strand.
CCTCTACGGAGAAGTACTGCAGGGCGGCGTTAAGGAAAACCACGTTAAATACCCTCATTGACTCTTCCTTGTGTGCCGGTAGAGGCCTAAATATAAATCAATTTAATGTATTTAATATATACACAAGGTAACGTTGAATTAAAATAAAGTATTTGTTACATCAAGTCAAAATTAAAGTTCTCATTATTATAATCGAATTATTCACAAAGTAATGTAAAACTGAAATAAAGTATTTGTTCAAGTTCTGTTTCGACATTTTGTCGGAAGATTAAGGCTCAAAGATAATAGCGACACATATATTGAAGCTGAGCTGTATGTTGGAAGTCAGTTGTATGATATAGTTCAGATAACAGAGCTAGATCCGTATCATAGAGCTCGGTTGTATGATGTAGCTCAGATAATAAAGCTAGATC
>CABEEJ010004113.1:7016-69791 GCA_901482245.1 Timema douglasi
GTCGCGTCGCGTCGCGTCGTCTACTTAATGGGAAATAACCTTCTAATGCAGTATTTATTATGAGAATGGCAGTTCTGAAGTTTCAAATCCACTAAACAAACCTCAATTATCTTAGGATGTTTTATTATGACCCTGTTAAAACATGAATTTGTTTGTGGATGGCTAGATCTGTGTTTCTAACCATTCATTTTGATTTCAAAACTGTGACATTTTTCGTGAAAAAACGTCGAAATTGAGCTTTTTCGTGATTTTTTTAAGTAATAAACTTTAAACATAAGATCTATACATTTTATAGAACATTTTGCTACCGCTCACATTCATTTAAATTTAATTTTAAAAAAAACCTTTTAAAATAAAACATGATTTCTAGAACGTCTGCACCACGTTTAAGTTATCTAGTAGATGACCCCCTTAATGATTGTAGATGTATCTGCTGGGATAAGCCTGTATGTTATAAATTAATAACCGTGATATGTCTGCCACCTTCCAAGAATCTTCCACTTCGGTGTCCACGTATTATTATTGTAAACACCGGAACAGTAGTTTTAATTTCCATGAGTCTGTCTTGTCTGTCTATGCAGGTACCAGCTGACGCACGAGCAGTCCAAAACAAGCAACTCGCACAGCACAGAAATGTATCAAGGAAACAGAACAAGGGAAGGACGTATATTCAGTTTCAATACAGACGAAAATGAGATAAGGGTAAATAAAATCTTTATTTTGCACTTTAATAAAAAAAAAGTAGTTTTTAAATTGTCTTTATTATCAACTAGCAATCCCGCACGGCGCTGCCCGTGACCCACTGTGGTATAAGAATTATATAAACCCCCCCTCCCGTGCTGCCCGATTTCATTTTGAAACGTGATTTTAAAATATTTTCTTCAAAAATTTGTTAAAAATAGCCTAGTTAAAATGCTAATTAAAAATTTAAAAATCCTGCTTTCGAGGTGCATTCCGACACCCTTCCGCCCACCTGTGTTAAAATTTTTTAGATCTCTGCGTGCCGTAGATTTGGCTGGGCATCGCACACAAACAAACAAACACTTCCTTTTATTACTAAAGAGTGACCTGGTGGTCTAGGGGTAAGGCGTCAGACTTCTGTGCTGGTGGCCGGGGTTCAATCCTTGGTCCCGGTACAGATTTATCTGATTACCAAACCCTTCCTTCACCTCTGACAAGACGTGTATTAACCACAACTTGTGAGTGTGGGGAATGCTAGGCCTCCACCGTGGTTCGGATCTCACATTAAACTGTAGGTCCTCCATTTCATCTCACAATCACCCTACCATTACACATTAGCGTAAGTGCGTATAACCCGAACGGGTAGCAAGACGCTGTGCTAATAATAATAATAATAATACTAAAGATGGAATCTCCCGTTTTGACTGTAACTCTAGTGTCTTTAAAAGTTTGGGTGGAAATTACGATTTAAAAAAAACCTTTGAGTTGTTTGACGCTAAAAATTTATACAATAATAAGTCGTGCTTTCGCGGTTGACCTGGTATAAATGTTTACGTCTGAAACGTTTTCGCGCTGCCGGTTTTCACCAATTTCAAAACAGCATAGATTTAAACGAGTATAACTTCTTAGTCAATGGATTTTAACAATTATATGTAAATTAAAATTGACAGTAATTACTAGCTAGATATATGACAGTAAGTCCGTACTTAAAAACAGTTTAGTTATGGATTAAAGAAAGGTGGTATTATATGATCTAGGCCTATTTACTCTTACAACGTACTTCATGTTTTTTGTGAGTTATTTTTGGGAAGATATGTTTAGCTGGAGATGTGTAAATATTAGGACTAGTCAAAATAAGCACCAATCCTAACCGAGAATAAAGTTAACAAGTTCATTTTCTGTAGATTTACAGTACATTTAGGTTTATACAAATTAACCTAAAAGTTGTTATATCTATTCTACCCCAACCACCATTTATATTTACGAAAAACAACTCAAATTCGTTTTCTCACTCCATCTTGATCATAATTACTTGGTCGATATTACTCGATACCAAGACTTTACCAAGTCAATCACGAAAGCTCATCTATTGGTAAACACAAGTCTTCGCTTGAAGCACGCCATTTTTATAATTGATTTTATTTTTTTAGTTCCTCTAGTTAGTAATATACAGGTAAAGGTTAACCAACAATAAACAAATATCCCTGTTTAACATTGACTAGCCACCCATCACACCCGCTTCAGTGGTTGCGTGGTCTAACACAACGCTCTTGCAGTAGACTGGACTGCCGATGACGGGGAGATCAAGGTTTTGATTAAACAATTGATTTGGATAAGGATTCATATCATGATACGGATATAATCACTTTTTGTTCGCACCCGTGTTTTAGTTGACTAATTTCAACAAAAAACGTTTATTGTAACATAACTATAATAAATACATATATTGTCTCGCGGACTTTTTTGTTCACATTAGTGAGAACGTTCAATATGTATAGTATTTTTTTTTATGTAATACCAATATTTTTTGCAGCGCACGCGGAGAAAGCATATTTTTAGGCAATTTTTTTATACCTTGTGTAAAACTATCGACATTTTTTATGAGGAATAAATTAAATTTTCAAAATAAAATATAGCCTATGTTACTCGCTGATAATGTAGCTCTATATTGGTGAAAGAATTTTTAAAATAGGTCCAGTAGTTTTTGAGTTTATCCATTACAAACAAAATAACCTATCTTAAATTAGCTTTCATTAATTTGACCTTTTCAAAATCCCCTCAATTCAACTTAGGAAGAAGAGTCCGTTTCAAACAACCCGGATTACACCCAGGGGTGTACTGGCGGGTAAAAAGTGACCATGGACTACAAGATATGAAGGCTCTTGATAAACATTCGTTGATCTCGGTGTTCTTGGGGTAAAGTGCTCGCCCCCGGATCAAAATTTCGTGGGTTCAAACCCAGCCAGGGTCGATGGATTTTCCTTAAGTTATAAAAATGTTTAGCACAAGTTCCTTTGTAGGAAAAGTAAAGCCGTTAGTCTCATGTTGATTGTGGTATATAAAAGAACCCTGGAAGTTAGGTGAAAATAGCTTTCCAGACAAAATTGGTAGCTCCTTTCACTCTCGCTCATAGAAATTCTCGTGTTCTGATATAATCAGTTGGTACAGAAAGTGCACGTTAAATATCCCAAATAGGTAAAATAAATAAATATACATTCAGAAATTCCAGTGAATTATGTTTCGGTATAAACTCAAATGGAGTATTGATAGTTGTATTAATATAAGACGCGGTGCTAAATAAATACGTTTGGTTTAAGAGACCGTTTATAACCAACATCAAGAAACAACAAACTAGACAGTTTCTAACATTTAATAGGTTAGCTGGTGGTCTTGGGGTAAGGTGTTAAGACTTCTGTGCTGGGGGTCCGGGGCTCAATCCTCGGTCCCGGCACAGATTTATCTGATTTCCAAACCCTTCCTTCACCTCTGACAAGACGTTGTTTAATCACCACTTGTGAATGTGGGGAAAGCCAGGCCTCCACCGTGGTTCGGATTCCACGTTAAACTGTAGGTCCTCCATTTTATTTCACAATCACCCTACCATTACACATTAGCGTAAGTGCGCATAACCCGAACTGGTAGTAAGACGCGGTGCTAATAATAGTAATAACAATTATAATAATATTTAATGTCATCATATACCCTTACAAATGATGCATTCTGAGTAAGCTCAGACTAACTCACGGGAACTTTTGATTATAACAGAAAAAAATGTTTATTTAGAATTGACTGAATAGATTTATTTTAGTTTAGAGCAGTTGCCTCAGCCCAAATCAAACCGGCCCAACGAAATATCTTCTGCTGTCCAAGTGGCCCAATCCACCTTTGATTACATCTAATACCTCCATCCAGAATTCGGCACAGTCGGTAGCATGTCTGTCTACTGAGCTAAGGGTCCCGGGTTCAGTTCCCGGCATTGTAAAAAAAAATATTGGTGAAATGTGGGTTTATCCTATCACAGTGATGAATTAACGGCTGGACTGGACTGGATATTGTGCCTGTCCTAGTCTTAAGGTAGATTGTAAGGAATTTGAAGCTACGATAGGCCTAGCAAACAGGTAGTGTATGGCTTAAATAAAGAACTGACCCAGGTCACAGGCTGGAAACAGTAATGGATGTAAAGTAAATCTACAGTTATACCTTGCTTCATGGTCAAGATTTAGATGGTATTCGTTAGAAAACATTGTTATTGTTCACTAATGAAATAGTTTTCCATGTTTTTTTTTTAAAAAAAACAGTAAAATTGAAAGAAATGAAGTAATTTTAAAATAGAAACACTTTTCAACATATCCTCATAACGCTATTGCAAAGTGAAAAAAAACCTTACTGCTTCTAATTAGAGCTTTATCTTGTAACTAATATCACATTTAATTGGCCGTGAATTGGACTCTTTTATTACCCCCTCATTTTTAACACCACGTCTTACTACCCATTCAGGTTATATGCCTATGTACTAATTACACTAAAGGGTTAGGAATTAGGAAGGCTTAATTTAGAGGAAATGCACCAACATTTGCGTAGAGGGAAAGTGGAAAATAATTCAAGGAAACCCCCCCTCAGTGCACCCGACAAGGATCGATCCCATACCTCCCCGTCATCGGCAGTCTAGTCCTACACTAGATTAGCGTGTTAGACCACGCACTGCAGACTGTTCATACGGCAGGTAAGATTACACATCTATAGCCTGATTTTGGTACCAAGAACAGTATATGGTAAATATTTACTAGACTTACTGAAACAATTTAAATATATTAATACATAAACTCATGTCATCATTATGTAAATGACACTTTTGATAGAAATTACCAATGCCTATAAAACAACACACATAATATAATAAAATGTAATCAATGTTGGTTGAAAATAAAGCGAAAATATTTTAATTTTTTCAAACCGTTCATTCCAACTAAAATAAAGGTACACAATATTTATACAATACAATAGCGTATTTGAGCTTTATTCGTGGCTGGTCATTTATTTTTTAAATTGTATTTACTACAATAATTTACTTGATCATCCCCAAATGATATAGATATGAATTACGAATTATTTTCTAATTGTATTTTTTCTTTAAAGAGTCGGAAGCATTTAAATTTTAGGTTCAATCTCCGTCTATTTTATATTTTTTTATAAAGTATTTAGATGTCGTTAAAAACACGTAAGCATCTAGCAGACAAGGTTATATCTCAAAAGTTGTACAGTAAAAATGACCAATATAGGACGTGTTCTATTTCATACAAGCTACAAGATTATCGCATACAATTAGTTGTGCAAAGTAAATCTAGTGTAATATTTTGTATTCATACGGCACAATCATGTGGCCACATCATTATGAGCAGTAAATAGTACCAGGCTTTGAGTAAAGTCCCTTTATTTAACCAAATGTTTAAGCTCTATTATTTTTAAGATATGCTAACCTAAATCAATTTATTTTATTTTAACCTAAGTTAACAAAGAAACCATAATATTGTCACTCTTAATGTTGATTTGATTTATTATAGCTAGACTGTCATTGTCAAAATATAAGATTGAATCTTAATAAATATTACATAAAAAACTATACAGTTTAAAATAAGAGTGGGTTCTTAAATAACCGTACTGGTGACAGGAAGGTCAAAGTTAGAATCTAAGCTGGTTTCACTGGGGGGGAGGGGGGGGGGTGCAATTTATAGCTGTGTTTTTTTTTACCATCCTTTCTCCAAGCTATTTTGGGTGCATTTATTCTAAGTTACATCTCCTGCAACCCATTATTAAGTAATTAATAAACTTAGGGCTGGACTTAATTATTTAAAAACGTTCATAATTAGCATATTTTGAACTAATTAACTATTTTAAATAATTGATACATACATCGGTTTGAATTGCAGACTAAGATGTTGAACTTATCTGACCCGGTCGGATATACTAAGCATGGTTTTATCTAAATTGTGTAATCACTTTCTATCCACGAAAATGAATACACATAAAAAATATATATACATCCCTCATTAGTGCAACTATGTGGATATCCTGGACGAGTTGTAAGACACATAGCACAGAAAACAAAACAATAGAAAGGTTTTTTTTTGTATTGCAGATGTTTGCATGCGCCCCTCATTCTTGACCCTTCGTACCATGTGCGTATATGCGCAAATCATAGCGAAGCCTACTTATTTGGTTTATTTTCTCCCACCGTGTCTTACTACCCACGCGAGCGACACACTTTATTTTTATTAACAAAACTAATAGAGTGAGGATCAGTAAGGTAGAACTCAGAGGAAAAATACCCGCATTTGTACAGAAGAAGTGTGGGAAATATTTAATAGCTGTGAATGTAACTTTACTCTTTTTGTTCCTTCATGTAATACTCGCACATGCACTTATCCTAGCTATAGTGGCGTGTCAAAAGTGTTGTCAGGGTAAGCAGAGTTTGTCTAAACTGTCCACTTCATTTAACCTAAGAGGTAGAAGCTTATAAGGCATTCACGAGCTAAGTTTACCTGACTGACAGCTCGAAATGTTACTAGAAGTTATCCCTAATATATCACTACGCCAACAGCTGACATCCATCACTTTGGATGACTGTAATGAAAACAGATGGTAATATATTAATGTGATAGTTAACCACAATGATTTAGGCCAATATTATTTATATATTTATTTTATGTCGGACACAAAGTTTATTTATCGTTTTATTCCACTTAAAAAAATATTAACATCACTTTCACAAAAACTTCTAACGAACATAGCCTCAAAATGGCGACTGACGAATTTAAACCATATGATTGAACATAACGGTAAACAAGTATTTTTACAGTGATGCGGACACGCAGTTGATGAAAATACTTTATTCAGTTAAATATTTCAAAATACGATAAAATAATCATAAAATCATGTATTGTATGTAAAAAAATGACAACAATTTTCTCTTTTACAAGTAAATACGATGCCTGTATTAAAAGGTATTGATGTATGCACTATATTACACAAAATCAGTAACGTTCCAAAACGAAAAATAAGTACTTTTAATTATGTTTAAAATATTGTTTCGAGTTGGACAAAAAGAAATTATTTAAAAAAATGAAATAGTATGAGAAAACTTAAGTTTACGTTATTTTAAATGTAATATATAGCAGGTAATTAAAGATCTTTACATTTATAACAAAACTGTGATCTTTTACAAGTGTTGGCAACCCAAAACCTAAACATATGATTTTCGAACTGTCATCCAGGTAAAAACCTATTGTGAATGGAATATACCTTAACTGATTACACTATAGCCAAACTATAATCAATTAAGGTAACACTTCCTTTTAGGATAACCGGAGTCGACCTGTGATGTATTCTCCCACTTTAAGTCCCCCATTTGACCAATCATTCATAGGTTTGGCTTTCCTTTGATACCTAGACTATGAGTGTTCTACTGAATGACGGGAGCATTGAATGACAGGAACAGTTTCAACTAACGCTGCCTACCCTAGCTACCCTCCATGATACGTCACTGCCTGGCTACTCTCTTTCAATGTCGGTCGTGAAATAAAAGATTATTTTTTTTAGCACCGCGTCTTGTTACGAGTTTGGGTTATACACTTATGTACTAATGACGCCAAATGGTTTTAGAGATGAGTAAGGTTATATTTATAGAAAGTGTTAAAACATTTGCATGGAGGGATAGTGGAAAACCATTGTGGCAAAACCATCATCAGTACACCAGACCAAGATTCGAACCTCGAGCTCCCAGTCATTGGCAATCTAGTCTACTGGGAGAGTAGCACGTTAGACCACGTGGAAGTCGCCTCGGTGGCGTGTAGTTAGCTAACGCGCAAGTTTCGTGTTGAGCTAGACTGCCGAGGATGGGGAGATCGAGGTTCGAAACTCGCTCGGGTGAACTGAGAGGGGATGGTGGTTCCTAAATGTTTTTTCCGCTCTCCCTCCGTGAAAATGTGGGTTCACTTCCTCTATATTCAACCTTACCAATTCCTAGCCAATTTTAGTAATTAGTACTTAAGCGTATAGCCCGAATGGTTATCAAAACGTGGTGCTAAATATAGTATTACTATAGACCACGTGGCCATCAAAGCGGGTGAAATAAAAGATGATTGGTGAAAGCAAAATACACAAAAAATACATTTATTCTAGTTTGTTTTTTGTGCATGTGTGTTGTAGATCGAGCTGGGTTTCACGATCCCGTTTGTGACGATCCCCTTAGGTAAGAAGAAGTCCGCCGGGGGTGGAGACGCCCTCGCGAACGTCAACCTGGGTGCCCTGGCTGCGGGCGGCATCCTCTCCGCCGCGGCGCTAGTCTTCATCCCTAAGCTATTCACAGGAATAGCGCCTCAAGTCTCGTTCGGGCGCAGTGAGTATACGATCATATTCCCCTTACCGCTGTGGCAGAATAACTTGAGTCAGCGTTGTTGTTTTTTACCCTTTAAAGACGCCTTTCGGGCTGTTGCTCATTCCGAATCTACCAGAGACAGTAATTCCGTCTGGCCTGTAAAGGAATACAAGGCTGATTTTATGTTTGAATACCAAGTCGTGACTCTAATCTTTTGTTATAATTGGTTTTACCTATTGGGATGAAACCAAAGAAATGCGGCTTTAAGTCAATTATTTTTGTGTTTAGTATTCATAGTAAGTTGAATAAGTTGGTGAATATTATTGCATGTTAATGATAGCGCTGGGTCTCGGATATAGGTAGAATAACCTCAAGGAACGCATCAAGGTTATTCTCGGGTATAGGTAGAATAACCTCAAGGAACGCATCAAGGTTATTCTCGGTATAGGTAGAATAACCTCAAAGAACGCATAAAGGTTATTCTCGGTATAGGTAGAATAGCCTCAAGGAACGCATCAAGGTTATTCTCGGTATAGGTAGAATAGTCTCAAGGAACGCATCAAGGTTATTCTCGGGTATAGGTAGAATAGCCTCAAGGAACGCATCAAGGTTATTCTCGGTATAGGTAGAATAGTCTCAAGGAACGCATCAAGGTTATTCTCGGGTATAGGTAGAATAGCCTCAAGGAACGCATCAAGGTTATTCTCGGTATAGGTAGAATAGTCTCAAGGAACGCATCAAGGTTATTCTCGGTTATAGGTAGAATAGCCTCAAGGAACGCATCAAGGTTATTCTCGGTATAGGTAGAATAGTCTCAAGGAACGCATCAAGGTTATTCTCGGTATAGGAAGGATTTTTTTCCTTGGAGAATTTGGACAGGTGTGTCTAGAGTATGATGGTGCTTTGCGGGTGAACTATGAAGTTCGTTGTTTGGTCGAGTCCAGGTAGAGTAGGGTTGGTTGGTAGAGATTTTTTAAAATTAGGATTTGTACATGTTTGTTTACTGCTTAGGGCAGGGGTCCCCAACCCTATGCCCACGGGCACAATAGCGCCCACCGAGCCTTTTGCGTCTACCCGCCACTTTTCTAGACTGTTTCGGATCAGTCACAATAATATAGGTGTTCCTTGTATCGTATCCAAAATGTAAAACATGATACAAAGTTGCGCAACATTTTGAAGTGTTTACGTTTTAGGAAACAGGGAGCACGCGAAGAGTGGTAGCAAATCTGAGGGACGGATCGTTTGTCTATATTGTGTTCTCATTTGTTAATTTAACACAAATCGTTTTTAATAAGCATTAAAAATCATTTGGGGTTACCTTCATGAAGTTTTAAATCCCACTCCGTATTATAATTAGAAGGTTTTAAGAATATTTAACCCAACACTGATATCTTCCACAAATACCGGTCGCATCCATCGGAGTTTTGGATTATTTATTTTTTTCTTAGTACATCCGAGGCAATATTAAATCACAGGTACAAAGTTCCTACAAATGACGTCAGGGATTGGCTCTGATCTAAACTGGTATGTATACGCGGCAATGTATTCATACTGTATCTAAAGTGTTACTAAAGCAAAAATCTGAATTGTTAGAAAATGTTCAGCACTATTCTAAACATTGTTTCGCAACATTGTATATAACTGTGTACGTTACTTACCTCAGAGTCACATGTTTCAAACATTTGTTAGTAATTTTTCCTTCTTTTAATTTCGCGTCTCAATAATAAGTTCGCTGTTCTCAAGGAAACAAACTTGCTACTGTGACGCGAAATTAATTTGCTAGTTGATAAATTAATCATCGGTGATTTGGCTTCTGTGTTTTTCTTGGACTTAAGTAAGGATAAGTTCCTATATTTTATAAACATAATCTGCAAGGACATATATAACCGATAAAAATAAAATCAATTTAACTATATTGTGAATGTTAACTTAAGAATTGTATACTATAAAAATGGGAGTAGGCAGAGACGTTCCATTTGATCCTGGCATAACTTATCGTTTGTTCAGGTGAGGAGGAAGGGGGTGGAGTGCTATCCAGACTAGACAACGCTTTGCAAAGGGAGAACATTGACACAACGGCTTGCTCGCAGAGGGCCATGTGCTGGGTGGTGCAGTCCACTTCGAGCAAGGTCAGCCAAGGAACTGCTGGAAGCGTCGACAAGATAGTGGACGGCCTCACAAGGTAACACGCCCATGGCCTCAAGCCTGGATTTAAGGGAGAGAAACAGGGGTTAACGCCCTAAAATTCTCTGGGATATTTTTTATTAAAAAATTGCTTTCGAAAATTTTTGGACAGATAATGTATTTATAAAATAAAAACATATTTTTATTTTCAAAGTTTTGACATTCTTTTCTGTTCCTATCTATACTGACAAAAAAAAAGGAACAAAATATATAGTTTAAGTTAGTAAAAACTTTGTTTTCAAACAAATTAAATTTATTGTGATAGTAACTTTTTTGTTCTTGTTTGAATAACATTTTCAACATTGAGCATCTAACAGTTAATTTTGTAAATAAAAGAATGACAATGTCTAAACTTTGGAAAAAAAAATTCTTTGTTTAATGTCGGGGCCTCCAATTTATTTACAGTCTCGAGGCATCTACAGCTTTGGTTGAGAAAATGACTCGATGTTGTCGGTTGTCGTATAATCCTTATAGTTTGCAAGAAAACGTCTCCAACTAACTGGCTGTCCCTTAGGCCCTTGCTGTCCCTACTTTAGATGCGTCTGCGCTGTTTGTTCCTTGAAATCATATAAAACATGGTTGTTCCTTAGGCCCTTCTTACATCCGTTGTTAGCGCTGGGGAAGCTTTCTAAAATATTTTTTTCACTAAGAAGAGGGTTTTACGCTTTTAGGTGTTGCCGAATTTAATTTAAAAAACCACTGGAAAGGGACGGGGAGTTGGGGAGAAGGGGCTGAGGTGGGAGTGGGGTGAAGTCCGAGGAGAGGGTGGGGGCAGCCCAGGTCACAACACAAAATAAAATTTTCCTTTGCTCGAAGAGACTGAAACCACACATACATCTTTTTTAAATAAGTATCAGAGTAATTACGTTAATTGGACATGGGTGTGGATTTTAAAGGTTTATTCACTATTTATAGTTCCAAAATGTGACCTGATTTTAACATCTTAGTTTATCTTACATTTGTTAGACTTTAGTATATAATATGCTGACAAGTATACTGAGTGACGTCACACGATCGGCCAATCAGATCATTCCTTCTGACATTACTATCTACCAGCCCCCTAGATTGTTTTGTCAACGAACTTTACCACCATTCACATTGCCCTGTTGCCAAATCGTGCACAAAATAGGCCTAATCATAGAAGAAAGTGATGTTTCAAATAATTAAACTATTACATGGTTTTATTAAAGGTTAATAAATTATTAAAAGTAAAATAGTAGATATTTTTAAACTGATAAACCTTCACATTGAAACACTATTGAACTAATAATCCAGATCTCACGTTGACCAACTTTTAAGAGTTTTACACGATATTAATATATGTCCATAGCATCCCTTGGTTGGAGAACCTGATAGTGGGGACACCCGTACAGGAAGCCATTAAGAATGGCCGCCAGGACAAAAATTGCAGCCATCTTTATTCCAAGTGCCCGATATCCCAGGACAAGCTGATGCTGGCTGCAAAGAACTTCATGGCAGGTCTGCCATGATGAGTAATACTTGCATCGCTTCACGTGCACTCAACCTAGTCAAAAAAATATATAATTAAAAATAATGCGTCCAAACATTATTTTTTAATCGTCGTATAGGCCTACTGACTAAAAGGAACTTTTTTCTATTTAACCTAATAGAATAATTTTCTGTAAATTGAAAAATGAAACCTGAACATGGGAATCGAACCAGTGACCAGGTATAATTTTTCAATTCTCAGAATATAATATCTAGATGGAGTAATCCTCACTAAAAAGCATAAATAATAGTTTCGGCTATTTGATTTTAATAGAATAAGACTGTAAGGTTAGGATCCCAAGGAATTGCATCGATAGAAAGGGTGGAAAATAACAATATACGAAAGGCCATCCATTCCACACCTGGTTAATATTGAACCCTAACCTGCGCTAATTTTTGTTATTGCTGAGCATAGGCCTACAATATAAAATAGCACAGACGCTGAAATGTTTTTACTAAACGGAATTTTATATAAAAATTATATTTAACTAAACCGTTTAAGTTCTTTTGATTATGTGTCATTGTAATCTTTAGACACTTTGTTTGCGAACTTCTTTGTTTTTTATTTCTCGTTTCCTTATGTTTATATTATAAGAGTTATGATAATATAGTTCCAAACATAAACATTATTGAATGATGCTCAAATAAAATATTTTATTTTATTGGTGATATTTGTGGTGTATATCTTTGTTGTTATTATTGTGCATACAGTAAATGTTGTTTTTAATTATTGAGTTTATAAATTAAAGTTATACATTGTTAATTACAGTTGCTCACACTTCGGTAATTTTGTATTATGTACTTTTTGTGGTGTTTGAATCGATAAATACCTTTGAAATTAGAAGTTTTAATCTAATTTCCCTGTTACTAATTAATGTTATAGATAATCTTGATGGTACAATATACTACAATAATATATTGATTAAATGTGTTATTTTTATTCATAGGATATATCTTGGGTAGTTTGGATGTAAGTTGTCTAAAAGCGGAAAAAGCGGAAGCCACTGCTTGGCCACTATCCTTGAATTCGTTCACATCCTCTAACCCGTTCACACCCTCTAACCCGTTCACACCCTCTCACCCGTTCACATATTCCCAACCGTTAATATCCTCCACCCAATAATATCCCCTTGGCCACTCATATTACCTCACCCGCCTAGGCACGGATTCGGGGGGAGGGGGGTTTAAGGTCAATTTACCCCCCTGTGAAAGTTAGAAAATTAATACAAAGGACAAAATGAAAGTTCAAATTTTAGAAAGAAAATACAACAGAGATAAATTATACAATTGTTTATCTAGTTACGCGCAGACACCTCTTAAGCCGGTCCCCATATGCATTATTCATCCACGATTAATCAATGTTCGAAATGATTCATACAAGCGTAGAAAAATATTGGTTTTCATGTACGAATATTTGTCGTGCATAGCAAGTAACAAGCATTTTTCCGCATAAAAACGGTAGACTACCTGAGAGCAGTTCATCTACGAATATCGAATATAGAGTATGTGTGGACAGCACGAGCGGTGGAACTGTGGGGGGACTCTGCCCTTTTGGAAATAATTTGCCCCTTACATGGAATAAATNNNGAAAAAATTCCCCCCCCCCCCCCTAGATATAATTCAACTCCTCTGATATTATTGAATATGAAGCTGAAATTTGGCCTTAAATCAAAGAAAATAATGACTTCCAGATACATTCTATTGTCAAAATTTGCCAAAGAAGATCGTTCAAAATAACTACCAGAAAGTTCTAAGTAGCTTTCAAGGTTATCCAAATTTCAAAAATGTTTAGTTGAGGAACACTTTAATTGGCTTATAAACTTCTAGAGTGAACCATTTTTCATAAAATTGTTGAAGAAGGGCCACTCCAAAATGTCTATAAAAATTATATGAATTTAAAAAATTGGGGAGGTTGAACACGATTTAAAACACACATAATATCAAATATGAATGAGAAACTATAGAATGGCTTTAAACAGAAATTTAACACTGTAAGTAACTATGTTATTTATAATTATTAAGGCCCTTATGAAAATGATCTGGATCCAGCCCTTCTCATCCACTCATATCCCCTCACCCATACACATCCCCCCCACCTGTTCATATCCCCTCACCCATACACATCCACTCCCCCTTTCACATCCCCTCCCCCTGTTAATATCCCCTCACCCTTTCACATCCCCTCCCCTTGTTCATATCCCCTCACCCTTTCACATCCCATCACCTGATCATATCCCCTCACCCTTTCACATCCCCTCACCCATTCATATCCCCTCACCCTTTCACATCCTATCACCTGATCATATCCCCTCACCTTTTCACATCCCATCACCTGTTCATATCCCCTCACCCTTTCACATACCATCCCCCGTCCATACCATCTCACACATTCATACCACCTCACCCATTCACATCCCATCACCCTTTCACATCCCATCACCCGTTCAAATCCCCTCACATATCCCTACATTCATTCACATCCCCTAACCCATTCACATCCCTTCATCTGTTCACATCCCTTTATCTGTTCACATTCCTTTATCTGTTCACATCCCTTTATCTGTTCACAATCCTTTATCTGTTCACATTCTTTCATCTGTTCACATCACCTCACCTGTCCACATATCCTTTCACCTGTTCACATCTCTTCACCTGTTTGGATCACCCTGTGACTTGAATAAAGGGTTATCACCTTGCTATATTAAAACCTAGATGACATCATGATGGTCCAATCTCCTCAACTAAATAAGATCGATTATTTCTTATATAATATGTATCATTCATCAGTTGCCCCCACCCCACCCCCAAGACTCCAAATCATATTAAAATAGATTTAAATTATGTGAAATAGAACTAAAATGAGTAGCACTGAAATTAGTCAAATGTATAGGTTACATTTTGAGACAAATCTTATTATTTTATATTCAAAAGGTGTACAATTTTTCACATTAAAATTACTCCTGCAATTATTCTTAATTGGAAAAAGCACCAAAAAAACTTCAATACATCGTAAGAAAAACTGTAGAAATATACAATTTTAATTAGTATAGTCTTATTTATTGTTTAAACAACTAATTAGATAATTTATAAAGAGCAAATGTTATCAAAATATTTCTATAACTCGAATCAAGTCAGCTTATTTTAGGCACGCTTTAACATTTATCCAGCCTTTATGAATCAAAGAGTAGGGGCTTAGTGTATAAATTTAGAAAATATTATAACTACCAAATAAAAGATAATTTTTTTTTACAGAACTTACATAGTGAAAATAGTTTGCCTAAACTAACATTTATTCCAAATGGCTTTAAAGTCATTTGATATCAATACATTTTCTTAGTAGGCTATACATCAAAATTGCATTTTAGCAACGGTATTTATTGTATGCCTTTCCCAAAGCAGATTTCTGGGTGCACCACTGCCACATGCTATCATGTTACAAAGTCATTAAAATGTTAGTGATCGACTTGACTGATTTGATTAATGATTACGATTAACAAAGGGGCAATTAACGGCTCAACCTAAGGCTTAGGAATGACGATCTTTTAGAAGAATTATTACACCCACATGTAATGATACTATTTTGTACCCCTCTCTTATATCAAAAAAGTCATTGATGAAAGTGTATTTTTCTTAGCTAAACTGTGTATAAAATATCCTTTTAATAATTCATACATGGAGAGTCATGCGCTTTTCAGAAGTAATTTCAATATATTGCACTACAAACTTTTATTTTTTCTGTAAAAGTTCAACTCCGTCGTATTCGGAAGATTTTGTGATACGCTGGGTGTCTCTACCCAATAGAAAGCTAGCCTTCACAACACCTGTTGCCAGGAGTTTTTCCATTAGTTAGTTTTAACACTGGTGACAAGTGGTCCAAGAGGCAAGGGGTAGGTCATATATAAGCCGCTTGTGTGTATGAATACACACAATGCCAGTTACTTAAATCCATAGAGAACATTAAATATATTAAAGAGGAAAATCACAGAAAAACAATCTGTGAATTTAACAAAAAAAAACTGTTATTTTATATATCATATCTTCAGTACCGAAGGTGTAATCATTCAAATAAATCGTGTGCAACATCAAAAGTCTTGTTTACTTAATAAGAATAAATACCACAATTAATCATATTACATACCACGAGAAAGTGCGCAGTAAGGCATGCTCGCGTCATCATCATCGCAAAACTCTATATCGTTATAGATACTGCTCAATCACAAGGCAATATCACGATTATAATCCGTATCCCTTTAATTGGTGCAAGTAGCGGGGAAGACAATCCACAGCACTTTAATCGGCGGCCATCGCGGACCATAACGTTATATGCATTAGCGTCGATAAATCACTTGTAGGAAACCCATTCCGCTGTTCATTCCAATCGAGGTTCGAATATCGATCTCTCCTGTCACATGAAATCCAATATAATGTTAGTTTGGAGCTGAAGACTGCATGAACACTGGTGGTTCCCGTCAACAAAGCAGTCTAATCAACATAATGTACACTTTGTCCTTATCTTGGAAGCGATAACGAATGTGGTTTCTCCTTAAATGGTTTTCTACTCTTTCTCTACGCAAACGTGGGCACACTTCCTCTAAATTCAACCTTCCCAATCCCTTAAACATTAGTGTAGAAGTACATGTGCGTATATAACCCCAACGGGTAGTAAGACATAGTGCTAATAAAAAAGCTATATCATCAACAACTGTTTCCAGCCTGTGACTGGGTCAATTTAGAAAAATTCCTCCATCCTTCCACTAATTTCCTCCTTTAATCACTTCTATTCTTCTCCTCTCACTTGCCCACTTTATGCTTTCTGCTCCTACCATCTCTTTCTTGGCCTCCCTTGAGGTATTTTTCCTGAATACTTCATTTCTATAATTTTCTTTTGCATCTTCTCCTTCTCCAACCTTGTTAAATGTCCATACCATCTCAGTATTACTTCCTCTACCATCTCACGTACTCCCTGCACCAGCATTCTTTCCCGGATGGCTTCATTCCTAATCACGTCTCTCCTCTTGACAGCTAACATACTCCTCATTATTCTTTTAATTTTTTATTGTATTAGTTTTAATTATTGATGAATTCGACTGAATGGAACCTTCAAGGGTGTCCATGATGACCTCCAAAATTAAAATATATATATAGTAAAACCTCGACTAGATGCGACTTTAAACCAAGCCAACATGATTGTTGAGGTGGTCATGAAGGATGAGTGCTGATGTTTTCTTTATTCATAATGAACAGCCTATCTTCATAAGTAAACTATTAAACCCGGTACCCACGACACAATTTCCTATACAAAATTGTGTAGGCCTATTATACATTTTACAAGATCTTAGTAACATTGTTTGCGCATTGTTTTACCCAGAAACTGTTCACACAGCACATACGATGGCATACAATATTTTAACAATTGATGGCTTCTTTGCACTTTTTTTTATTGTTAAATAATCTTTGAGTAAATTTTTAAATAGTATTTACACTACTACACACATTTACCTAATCATCCATAAAGGCTTTAAAAATAAATAAAGATCAATTTTTCAATTAATGTACTTATTTTTAAAACAGTCGAATACCTTTATATTTAGATTTCAATCCCCTATAATTAAAATTTATATTTGTTTTTGATTAAGTATATGGACTGGGTCTATGGTTGTTAATTTAATAATATAATCTTTCATTAAAAAATAAGTGTCTGGTAGACAGGACTATAACTCAAAAGTTGAGCAATAAAATTGACGGTATAATACATGTTATATTTCTTAGAAGGGACAAGATATCGCATGCCATGAGTTGAGCAAAGTAAATCACGTACAATCTTGGGTGTTCGTTCACATGGCACAATATTGTGGCCACACTATATTGCACAATATATTGTCATTTGAACCTGGTTGAAAGTGTTTATTATTTTAATAACAACGTGTTTTACGTTTGTTCAATAGTCCAAATTGTTTTGTTTCAAAATTTCCAAATTTCCAAATAAGGTCTTCAGAACTTAAACTTTGCAAAACACATATACAACATTTGTATTTATTCTGATTTATATTAAAAGTATACGCGTATTCAAGAAACACTAGTTAGTTAATGTATTCGATTTAGAAACATGGTAACATTTACATTTTATAAGATCAACTAAATTTGATTCAATGGTTGTACTGGTTAGCTAGTGTAAAAATATAAAAGATTTGGGTGGACTTAGGTTGGTTGGTACACTAAGCGACTCTGTAATATATGTGGATTCACATGTTCGCTGTAAAACGAGAGCAATGCTGATATTTTGTCACGTGACAGCTCTAATCCAATCACAAGCAGTCCACGTATCCAGCGTAGCTCGTATTGCTCGAGTAGAGATAATATCAACTTTTCCAGCGCTTCTACAGAAAATCCGCCAAGAAGACCCGATCAGCGCACGCGCAAACTTTCAAACATGTGTTATTTATAAACACAGAATATTCTCACGATGGCGTATCTCAAAAGTGATGATTTAAAAGAAAGAGTGGTCACTTTAGTATACTTAGCTTCTATACATTTTCACATTTTGTTCTTCTTCTATAGCTGCAAGCAATGATATTTTCCTTTTTCTGTCCATAATGTTGATGACTGCTCAAGAGAATAAACAAGGGTTATCAACACACAATATTGGAGGCTAACAGCTGATCGTAATCTTTACGTTTTTATGTTTGACGTTCCAATGCGTCATGCGTAAACGGAGACTCCCAACTTTCCGCGAGTGTGTGAACAGCTAAATTACTAAGAGGTGCGGGCTCACTGTATTACTTTCAAATTTCAGCGTACGTGTGAATTCAGCTTTACTTCGGCACAACACTACTAAAAGGTTGTTGACCCCCGGAATAGTCCAATGATAACCATTATGTCACACCCAAATATCGATAACGTCTAAATTTAAAATAACCTAACAAAAAACAGGTTGTTTCACGGGTTCCAATGCACTATTAAAAATGGTACAAAGACACAGGAAATAAGACTGTAACCTTAAGATTGGTGCGCTATCGGCAACGCTCTTAAGTAAATATTGACGAGTAATGGAACTAGAGTTTACCAATACAATAGGTAATTGTATTTGTCCTAACCTGTGTTTAGCATTGGAGTTGGCTTCATTTTGGAGAAATTGTGTTTGACGGTCTCTCTTTTGCCCAAGCAACAAACTTTATGGACCGTCCGCGTTGCAAGCATCCACCCCCTGAAAGGAAAAACATATTATTTTGAATCAGGTTTAGTATAGTGCATCCTGTTTTTTTGTGTGTGGAAAACCGACTTTCGACCGCCAACATTGATTAATATTCTCTAATACTTGACATTCTATAAAAATGTCTTATTTGATGTATTAATTATAAAGTCAATCTAAATAATAGTTATCAAATGATTTCAATACTTCCTAATGGATTACTGTGTAACTTCTCCTTGCACTATTAACTAAATGGGCTAAAATATGTAATACAATTATAATATATGTTATCCATCTTTGTTGCTATGAATCCGACACAAGCTCAGTCGGTAACGTGTCTGTCTACTGAGCAAAGGGTCCCGGGTTCAATTCCCTGAATAGCCGAAAAATTTATCATTGATGAAATGTGGGGTTACCCTTTAAAAGTGCTGAATTAACAGCCGAGGAATGGATGTTGTGTCTGTCCTAGTCTTAAGTTATGTTATATGGAATATGAAGATAGCAAGCTGGTAGTGGAAAATAAATATATGACTTGAATAAAAAAAACTAACCCAAGCCACAAGCCTGAAACATTTAAAGGAGATGGCATAGCATAATTGGGTAAAGTAAGAGTATCAATGTGGACTGATTGTAGGCTCAGTTTATCCTAAAAGGCGGAAGGTTTACCTTGATGTATACCACTATGGTCTAGCTTATAACATAGGTCTATATTATAATCCGCAAAATTAAATGGAGTGTGCATTTTATAGTTAAATAATTTGATAGTGTTTGATCAATGTAAACCTATCCATACTCCAGGAGCGGATTCACGGAGATGGGGGTGTGGGGTCAGAGTGGATAGGAGGAAATCCTTCCCTCCCCCAAATGGTCAGGCGATGGACGAAAAAAAAAAAGGAATTTAGCCTAAATAAACATATCTGAGTGTATCAACGAAAAAGGTGGCATGAAAGAAGCCAGGTGAACGTTAGCAGGAAAATTCAGATTGATGTTTTAAAATTAATATTGTTAAGGGTAACTGGTAGTGTCATCGTTGCATCTAATCAAAAGATGCCCGACGACAACTATGGTGGAAAGCAGACTTGTTGGCTCGACTATTTTGAATGCCCACTATGATATCATTTTAGACCCATAACATGTAATTGAGAGATTTGTTAAAACTAGCAAACACAAAATCGTAATATAAATAACAACTTATAAAATAAATTTAAAAAAATATTATAATAATGTTACTATAAAATTAATAATGATTTGTTTCATTTATATTTACATTTATTTTTATCTTATTTTGGGGAGTCAAATATTATCCTAAAACTCTCCATTTGAGAGTTAAATTGAATTTCAAAAAATCAGGATGAAAAGACCACCTTCATAATTTGGGGGTACTCCATATTCCTTACCCACACCCCCGGTAAAAGTTCCCTTCCTCAATTGTTCCCTGGATCAGCCCCTGCATTACCCGCAACAGTGACAATGGTTTGTCAGTGACGGGGTGTTGGGGATAGAGCCGCAGTCCGGTGCTCTTGAGAGTGTTTTCCCCCTAAACTGTTTCTCACCCTCCCTTCACGAATTCGTGGGGTACATCTCCTCTACATTCCACCTTCTTCATCCCTATAACCAGTAGTGTGATTAAATGTGAATAACCCCGGACGAATAGTAATACGCGGAACAACGACAACGCGTCTCACGTCTGCCTTAGACAGCGAAGAAGGAGGGCAGTTGGTCCTGTATCGGCTCACCGATTGCTTCCACCTGGCGAGGTTGGCCAGGTCATCCTCCTGCACCACGGCGTCACATGGCAAGGCGGGGCGCATTAATTCGGCGACCTGTCCCGGGGATGAAGAGGACATCTGAGGTGACTTGGTGACGAGCATCACGGCGTCCTCTCTTGCTTCACGAGACCTGGATTCTTCCGTCGTCAACTCTCCACGGAGGTTCGTGCTCATCATCTGTGGAATATAAGAAGTGGAGAAGAATGTATCAACATTTACAGGTTCAGTCACGGGCAGTTGTCTATCTCAACTCTGGTAAGCACACGGACTAAGCGGTCAGTCTAATTTAGTCTGGTTGTCCGGTGACGGATTGGTTGAGAGCTGTATCTCGGCAAGAGGTTGCCTGGAGTGGATTTTCTTTGATTGGTTTTCCCACTCTCTCCACGTAAATGTGGCTACATTTTCTTTAAATTGTATCTTACCCACTTCTATTGAAGTTATTGTAAGCAGGCGTAAGGGTGGTTAAAAATTGCTAATTTATTATTCCATATATATTTTAAAGGTTTTGGTCCTAATCCAGATGAGAGTCGAGTTTGTCAGTAGGCCAAATTAGGTTAGGTGCTCGCAGTTTTAATTCACCGAAGGTAAAGTCCCTGCCAGATGATATCCTTCACAGAACTTACTCCAAGTGAATAAAACATTCTTAGGTGGTTGAGCTGGGGACGATTTTCTCAACTACAAAGTAGTTTCCTGTCCATGCTTTACAGTAGGTTATGGTAGGGGTTCACTTTCTTAAAATGTCCTTTTATGCCTGTTCCCAATTCTCTCTTTAAGAGGATTCTTGTAAATTACCTTAAAATGCACATTATTACTCGTGTTCCACATTCTATATTCGAGCGGATACTTGTGCATTCCCTTAAAATTAACTCCATTCTATTCCCATTCTATCTTCAGCAGGGTACTTGTGCATTCCTTTAAGATTCACCCTTTCTCCTTTGTTTCCCGTCATTTATTCAAGCGGACACTTGTGCATGAGTATTATCTTAAAATTCACCTTCTTATTCCTGTCTACATCCTAGGTTCAAGTGGATACTTGTGCATTCCCTTAAAGTTCGCCCTCTTACTCCTGTTCTCCATTCTATCTTCAATAGAATTCTTGTGCATTCCCTTAAAACCAATCCTTTCACTCCCACTTCTAAGGTGTACCCTAACACAAAGTTGATTTTATTTTATACATTCCATAGAATCCCTACCTACCTCCCGCTTGGTCACGATGTCCCAGTTCTTGGACAGAACGTAGCTGAGCTTGGCGAGGGCGGCTTCCATGGTCATGTCCCAACCGGGGATCACCCCTATCTCCATGAGCACCTGCAACAGTACGAACCTTTGTATCAATGGTGTCCAACATGCTCGCCACTAGCCACATGCGATGAATATACCATAGCGTTTGGCTAGTGCTGGCCTAAGATTAAATATAAACGTGACCTCGTACATAAATGAAAAATTAGGCCTATACACAGGATGTATATAACGTGGGTGAGCCACTTCAGTGGTGGACAGGAAACATAAAAACAACGAAAAAAGTTGATTTAAACATGTGTACCATTTTAGCTTGTTTACCTGTCATAGTTATGTTGTACGCAAGTAATCTGGAGCTTCTTAAAATTATAGGAAGTGCTCAGATCGGTCATCTTCAGACTTAATGTAAGCATTGCGATTTTAAAGACACTTTTAATATAAGCTATATTGCAGTATTGATTTAGAGTATCAAGTTGAAAACCTGGTCCCTGGCCTAAATTTTTAGCGCCAGTGTGTGTGTTTGCTATGGAGGTAAATGCTCCCCTATCCGCGCTGGGTGTGCTAGCAGTAGAACACCCCATTACTATAATTATATATTGAACTGATGTGTATTTTACCACCGATTCTGCGGATGTTCTTCAACAAACAAGCTTTATTTGGTTCATGTCAAGGTAATTTTATTAGATCATGTCACGCACGCTAGTCTATAAATGAAATTATTTTTACGAGTATATCGTACTCACCGCCCCAGTTTCGTACAGCGGGGCCACCCCCCCGTGGTGGCACTGGGTGCAGTTGACGATGACGACGCCCCTCCTGATGGCGTCTCTGAAAGCAGCAAGGAGGTCTTTCCTGTTGGATGGGACGTTCCCCGAGCCGTATGTCTGCAGGACGACTCCTTGGATGGGGGGTTGTAGGAACGCCTGCACCTGTTCAAAGATACTGGGTGTCACAATTAGGTGTGTTTATTGGCAAGCTCAAGGGCCAGCTATGTTCAAGTGCTGGCCAATAACGACAACATATCTCAGCCAAGGAAAGATAGCTCAACGTTACGCTGTGAAAGAGATTCATCAGCATGCGCCTGGAGAGAAAATGGGTAGTTTACTATTGTTATTTACTCCGTCTATCACGTCTTACTATCCATTTGGGATATTCTGAGTTCTACCTCTAATGGAGCACGGATGAGGACGTTAACATTTTCAGAAGTACACTTACATCGGCATGAAGGTATAGGGGGGAACCATGTTTTTTAAAACACCCCCGTATCCCTTGTTAGGATTTTAGCTTTAGCCTCTTCGTTGTTAGAAAACCAAACTGAAGGAGACTAAATCCTTTTTCATCAAGCCCACGGGTAGTAATAAGTAGGGTTGGAACTGTAGATTTATAAGCCGTGCACCCACATCTACGTGTAAAGGTGATGGAGAAACAACATGGTGCAAAATCACATGCACGTACAGCCTTCCCTGGGGCACCCAAACGAGATTATAGTCTTGACCTCCCCGTCACCAGCCCTAACATCCCTTGATACTCTAGATCACGTGACAGCAAGATGACATTTAGGTGGGAACACCCTCGGTTGGGGTTTGGGCACCAGCCTATTTGGTTTAATTGTTGGTCCAACTACACTTGAGCTAAATGATTGCAATGTCGTGGGCTATGGCATCAAGTTTTGACGAGGTAAGGATAGCTTGATGAAACTGTTCCTGTATATTGATCTCAGCACTAAATAGAACATTAATACATTCCCATGCGCGATTGGGCCCTGTTGTTAGACCGCTATTTGGATCTGGGTGTGCCTCAGCTCGTAGTGACCGCACCGGCTCCTAAGCCCATCCGATGACTGGTGTTGATTCGTTTGAATTAGTTACGCTCTTAAGAGTTAATCCAATTAAATCCTTACTGGGTGCCTCCATGTTGGCGGACACCTCGTGGCGTCCACCTAGATTGTCCACCCGGGAGTGGAGGCAACCTAGGGTAGCACTTCGTCAATACCTTGTTATCCCTCGCTGTGGCTTAGGGGGTTGCTGGTTGCGTCTAGTCGAAATGCAGTCTCCGGGTATTAACGTATGCAAATGATAGTCCTCAGGGCTTAAAGGAGAAATCGGAGTAGGTGGAGGTCAGGTGGTTGGTGAGAGGAGAAGAAGAGGAGAGGAACTAGATAAATCAGGGGTAGGGACACTTGGAGAATTTGGAGTGGAGTGGGGACGTCCGAGGGTCCGGATGTTACTGTCGGGGTGGTAGGAAATGGGTCCTTGGGTGGACTATTGTTTGGCCGGTGATGTTTTCTTCAGGGTCTTCTGTCGGTGGACTTTGCTGGAGCGGCGGGTGTAGACCATCCTGTGGAATCGCCGGTGACAAAGACAAGCAGATGGGAAGGGTGGAGAGGTAGAAGGAAGGAGTCCCGGCAACACGGGTGTCGCGGTGGGCGGTAGGATGGAGTTCTGGCAACGTCAGTCATGGTGGGAGGTTGGATGGAGTCCCGGCAACGTCAGTCGCGGTGGTAGTTAGTATGGAGTCCCGGCAACGTGAGTTACGGTGTGAGGTAGGATGAAGTTCCGGCAACGTCAGTCGTGGTGGGAGGTAGGATAGAGTCCCGGCAACGTGAGTCGTGGTGGGAGGAAAAAGGTTTGTTCCCGGCAACGTCAGTCGCGGTGGGAGGAAAAATGATTGTCCCGGCAACGTCAGTCGCAGTGGGAGGTAAAGAATGAAGGTGGAAGGAGAGGGAGTTAAGACAAAATTGCTCTTTATGAAACACGACAATTTATTAAGCTCTTTCGTTTAGGTGGCTTACCAGGGCTGTATCACCACTGAATCTACTCGCCTTTTGGCTGTTGCCCGACTATGAATCTCTAAATTGACACGTTTTTCACGTCAAGTAATTGACAGAAGTGCCAATTTAGCGCTATACGCTTAAGTACTAATTACACTTATGGGTTAGGAATAGGGAAGGTTGAATATAGGGGAAGTGAACCCGCATTTGCTTTGAGGGAGAGTTGAAAACCATTTAGAAAAAACACCCCAGTTCCCCGCGAGCGAGATTTACACCTCAATATCCCCGTTCTCGGCAGTCTAGCTCAACACGAAACTAGCTTGTTAAAACTATGCCACCAGGGCGGATAAAATTTTATAAATGTTGACCACAAAAATTATGTATGTATTTTCTAAAAGGTGCTCCAAATATCGGTTCGTAAGAAAATTGAGGTATAGTTAAGATATCTACGGCGAGTATTGAACAGTAATGCGAGGAGATGAGTGATAAATGGCCTTCCCAACTTAACATGATGTAGACGCTTTATTTACTGTCTGCAATGATCTTAAGAATTTTTTTTAAAATGAGAATACATGACTATTATTAGGTTTTATTTGGTTCAAGCAGCTTCAGTGTCCGAACGGTCTAAGGTGTCACTCTTATATTAGACTGGTCTGCTGATGACGGGAAAATCGAGATTCGAATCTGAGTCAGGTCTCCTGGAGGTGGTTTTTCCCTAAATGGTTTACCACTCTCCTTACAAACAAATGCGGTTAGATCGACTTTAAAATGCTTCCTTCTTCATCCTACAACATTAAAATTAATATCATATATGCGTATAGCCTGAAGTTTGAACGGGTAGTAAGACGCGGTGATAAAAATAAAATCCATCCGTACCTTAGCAACACTTTAAGAGACACCAACAGCTGTATCGGCATGTCCAGCTTTAAAGACGCATCCGTAACAGTGCAAAAATATTAGGCCTATTTAAATCTAATATTACTAAAGTACCGTTTCTGTAGTGATGCTGGGAAAGATTGTTAGGATCGCCACATTTGGGTTCAGCTGGGTCTGTACGCTGAATCTCTCATTCAACGGAGTAGGTAGAACCGTACTATAATCAACTGCAAACAAAATGTTTTATGAATAGCAATGGAACACTTTATTACGTTGGTCTGTTTTATCAACTTATGTCTTTATGTTATTATTAAATATAGCTTCTAGTTCAGGCTCACGCAACTTAAGCTAGCTAGATTAAGGACACAGGAACTGTATTGAAATGCACCAACACTCGACTGATAATAAGCACACACAAAAAAATCATTTAAGATAATATACAACTTAAGAGAACAAGGAGAGGAGAGTACAGATCCTTTACTCAACAGTCGGTAGCCTGCTTGTCTACTGATTTAAGATATCCGGATTAGATTCTAAGCACAGCCGATAACTGTATCACTTGTAAAATTGGGGTTTCCACTTTCATAATTATGAATTGAAGTTTCGGGATATTGAGTTAATCTCTTACTCACACTGCCCTGGAAGAAGGTCACGGGCAGGCCGAGAAAGTCATAAAGGGATATATATACCCGCAGACTGTCCCAACCTAATGTTTATGTTGATGCCGATATCCACAAGGGGGGATAAGTCAATAGAGTAAAGAGAAAGGGAGCTAAAGATACCCGTAGACTGACTCAACCTACCTTCTATGTTGATGCTGATATCCATAAGGGGGGATAAGTCAATAGAGTAAAGAGGAAGGGAGATAAAGATCCCCACAAACTGATTCAACCTACCGTCAATGTTTATGCGGATGTCCACCACAGGTGATAGTTCAATAGAGTAGAGAGGGCGATAAATATACTCGCAGACTGAGTCAACCTACCGTCAATGTTGATGCGGATGTCTACCACAGGTGATAGGTCGATAGAGTAGAGAAGGAGCGGGATAAAGATACCCGCAAACTGGCTCAACCTTATCTCTATGTTTATGCCGATGTCCACCAGGAGGGGACAGTTAAAGCGAGTCGGAGAAAGGGGGAAAGAGAATTACCCGCAGATTGCAGCAACCTACCGTCGATGTTGATGCCAATGTCTACGAGAGGGGCCAAGTCAAGAGAGTCGAAGGCCGCGAACTTGGTGGAGCTGACCTTGGTGGTCCTGTTCCCCCGCATCAACTTCCCGCCAAACAGCACCGTCACCTCGGGGATAGTGTAGTTTCCCGCCAGGATGAGGGCATTCACCAGGTGCTCTCGACCATCGCTGCGACTCTCGTACATCGACATCTGGCGGACAGCACCCGATAACTTACACTTATAAGGACCACTACAGTAGCCCTATGGCTTCTTTGGTGCTGACTGGCAGTTTTGAAAAGTTACCAGACCAAATTATGTATCCCTACTCGGAATCATATGTACTGCAAAAACATGTGTTTAGCATCTGTCACTTCTGACGGTCAAAATTTAGGTATATACCTAAATGTTGACTATCATAAGTCAGCTGTTAGCTGTCAGTCAGCACCAAAGAAGCCATGGGGCTACTGTACCTCCGTAACCGCGTTGGGCTGGTGACCGAGCGGTCTTAGGAGATTCGCATAGAACTTGATCACCACCGACTGGTTTTGATAGTTTGC
This sequence comes from Timema douglasi, assembly GCA_901482245.1. NCBI lineage: Eukaryota > Metazoa > Arthropoda > Insecta > Phasmatodea > Timematidae > Timema > Timema douglasi. The sequence continues at coordinate 34,619 of CABEEJ010004113.1, forward strand.
GATAGTTTACACTAAAAAAGTAAAACTGCTTTATAACCTACATATAAATAAAACTAACTTTTCATGCATGAATAAATTAACCAAACAAATAATATGGTGGTGCAAAGGTAGAAACACATGTCCGTCAATATTTTCCCTTCTTCCTTTTAATTGTGTAAATTAAGAAATAATGTTTCAAATTATCATTATGTAAGTAAGTTATGATTTTACATGTCCTTGTGAGTAGAATTAAAATGTAAACTAGTCATTATTCGATATTTTATATAAAAAAATCTCTTATAGCATATGTATAAGTTTTCGGCCATGACAGGAATTGAACATGGGGCCGTTAGCTCAGTAGGCGGACATGCTACCGACTGAGTTAAGGTGTCGGATAAGGTAAATGTACTAATAATTAATTTTGTTTGATGATAATCACATGGTGAGGAAACAAAATCTTTCCACATATAACTCTCTAGAGGTGACGTAGCACACGTTCATGATGGTTTTTTTTTTTACCTGGATGACAATTCAAAAATCACATGTTTAGGTTTTGGGCTGCAAACACTTGTAAAAGATCACTGTTTTGTTATAGATATTAGTTTTTTTAATTACCTGTTATATTTAACATTTAAAATAACGTAAACTTAAGTTTTCTTACACTATTTCTTTACTTTTAATAAATTCTTTTTACTCAACCTAAACAATACTTTAAACATGATTAAAAGTACTCATTCTTCGTTTTGGAATGTTATTTGTGATGTGTAATATAGTGCATATATTAATACTTTTTAAAACAGGCACCCGCCTCGGTGGCGTAGTTGGCTAACGCGCTTGTCGTGTTGAGCTCGACTGCTGAGGACTGGGATATTGAGGTTCGAATCTCAGTCGGGTGAACTGGGGGGGNGTTTCTAAATGGTTTTACACTCTCCCTCTACGCAAATGCGGGTTCACTTCTTCTAATTAAACCTTCCCAATTTCTTATACATTAGAGTAATTAGTACTTAAAGCGTCTAACCCGAACGGGTAGTAAGACGCGGTGCTAAATATTAGTATTATTATTTAAAACAGGCATCGTATTTACTTGTAAAATAGAAAATACTTGTCATTTTTTATACATAATAAATTATAATTATTTTGTCGAATTTCAAAATATTTAACTTAAAATAATATTTATATCCACTGCATGGGCGTACCATTGTAAGGAACTTGTTTCCGTCATATTCAATCACATGGTTTAAGTTCGTTGGCCGCCATTTTGAAGCTATGGTAGTTAGACCTTTTGTGAAAGTGCCGTGAATAATAATTTTTTCTAGTGGAATAAAACGATAAATAAGCTTTGTGCCCAACCTCAAATAAATATAAATAATATTGGCCTAATCTACTGTGGTTAACTATCATATTTATACATTACCATATGTTTTAATTAGAGTTACTAAAAGTGACAGATGTCAGCTGTTGTCTTAAGGCCATTTCACACTGTCGTCTGCGGTGCCCGATGAATCCGTGGTTGGACGTTTTATATAAATCGCTTCCCAGCTTATAAAATGGTGCAATTCACATTGACGTCCACGGTTTCACGGAACGACCGAGGTGTCCGTGGTACGGACGTTTTCAGACCACTCTCCGAGAGATCGGTAGGGCGTCTGCGTGGACATTTTGGAATGAGCATTCGCAGTGGCGTTTTGAAGAGTATGTGGTCACCTACACTACAGTACAGTAGCCACATGGCTTCTTTGACGCTGACTAACAGCTCACAGCTGACTTCTGACAGCTTTAAAAAGTTACCAGACCAAACTATGTATACCTACGCCGAACCATGTGATCTGAAAAAACACGTGTCTAGCAACTTTCACTTCTGACAGCCAAAATTTAGGTATATACCTAGATTTTGACTATCAGAAGTCAGCTGTGAGCTGTCAGTCAGTACCAAAGAAGCCATGGTGCTACTGTACACTACAATATAGCAACTCAAGTTTGTAGGCATCAAAAATGTCCACGGACATTTGGTTGCAGTGTGAATTGGCACATCCCATGGACATTTATTTCGTCCTTGGTTACCGCGGACACCGTGGAAGCCTGTGTGAAATGGCCTTTAAGGATACATTAGGGACTATTTAAAGTAACTTTTTGAGCTGTCATCCAAGTAAACTAAGGTCGGGAATGTACTGTATCCCCGGTCTCGTTTGTCACTGACCTGAGCTCCTGTGACGATGACACTCTTGGCGAGATTCTCCAGCATGAAGGACAAGGCAGAGGCCGTGTAGGCTAGCGTGTCGGTCCCGTGCAGGATCACGAAACCTTCGTAATAGTCGTATGTGGACTGAAAAAAAAAATCAGACACGTGTCGTTCTCAAACGGATAATTCAAACTAAGAAATTCTTACAAAGTGAACTAATCGAACTAGTTAAACATTTTTATTTTTTTAGCACCGCATTTTTTTACCCGTTCAGATTATACGCCTATGTACCAATTGTGCTAGGGGTTTTAGGGATTATGTAGGTTATATTTATAGGAAATGTACAAGCATTTTCGTGGATGAAGAGTGAAGAACCATTTTGAAAAAGAAAAAAACTCAGTTCTTCCGACCGAGATTTGAACTTCGATCACCGTCATCGGCGATCTTGTCTACTGCGATAGTAACGCATTAGAATAAGCGGCCACCATAGCGAGTAATTTTTACTTTCAGAGCTGCATAAAAAATTTAATATATTTTCTTAAAGCTCAGAAACTATTGGTTTTATAAAACAATATTAAAAATATATTTATTTTTAATTTTACTGCATCTTCACTAGGATAAGTTATTATGTATTTAAAATAGTTGTGGAGATATTATCGAAATTTGAAATTTACGTTTATGTAAAGTACCCTTAAAGCCATTTTCACAAGAAAACAAGAATCACCATTTTGTTTGTAATGTTAAACAATACCTAGATACAACATTTAATCAAAATCGTTAAGAGTGGATTTTGATAAAAATCGATTTTATCTTTTATTAAACTGTCCTTAATTTTAGGGTTAGATCTCTAATTTCAAAAGCCCATCGGGGTAAATTTATGAAAGTCCTAAATACAAAGTTTTAGCCCAAATTAGTCAAATTGTTTCGGCTCTAGGCTGAGATACAGACGTAACATCAAACTGCACCGGCAAAAACACTTTTTCTGTTTCAGTAAGTAATGAAGAAACGTCGCCATTTATCAAAGTCTCGAGTGAGAATGGTTTTTTTTACAATCACAATACTTCTCTCTCCAAGGTGTCAAGAGAAAGTAAAAATATTAATTGGGCCACATTGTATGTTTATTATTATTATTATTATTATTATTATTATTATTATTATTATTATTATTAACACAGCGTCTTACTACCCATTCGGGCTATACGCACTTACGTTAATGTGTAAATAGTATGGTGATTGTGAGATGAAATGGAGGACCTACAGTTTAATCTGGAATCCGAACCACGGTGGAGGCCTGGCAATCCACACATTCACAAGTTGTGATTGATACACGTCTTGTCAGAGGGAAAGAAGGGTTTGGTAATCAGATAAATCTGTGCCGGGACCGAGGATTGAACCCCGGGTTCCCAGCAGAGAAGTCTGACACCTTACCCCTAGACCGCCAGGTCACCTACTATGTTGTTTATCTAAAGATCCGTGCCCGTGAGCCGAACAGAATCACGTATTGGGCCACATGATAATAATTATGCCTGGTACAGATAGGCCGGCACAAGTAAGTTCATTTGAATGACAAGTGACAGTTCATTACCTGAATGCTAATCTCTGTGATTCTAAGAAGTGTTTTCATTCGAATGACAAGTGACAACAATTCATTACCTGCATGTTAATCTCTGTGATTCTAAGAAGTGTTTTCATTCGAATGACAAGTGACAACAGTTCATTACCTGCATGTTAATCTCCGTGATTCTAAGAAGTTTTTTCATTCGAATGACAAGTGACAACAGTTCATTACCTGCATGTTAATCTCCGTGATTCTAAGAAGTGTTTTCATTCGAATGACAAGTGACAACAGTTCATTACCTGCATGTTAATCTCCGTGATTCTAAGAAGTGTTTTCATTCGAATGACCAGTGACAACAGTTATTTACCTGCATGTTAATCTCCGTGATTCTAAGAAGTGTTTTCATTCGAATGACAAGTGACGACAGTTCATTACCTGCATGTTAATCTCCGTGATTCTAAGAAGTGTTTTCATTCGAATGACAAGTGACAACAGTTCATTCATTACCTGCATGTTAATTTCTGTGATTCTAAGAAGTATTTTCATTCGAATGACAAGTGACAACAATTCATTACCTGCATGTTAATCTCCGTGATTCTAAGAAGTGTTTTCATTAGAATGACAAGTGACATCAGTTCATTACCTGCATGTTAATCTCCATGATTCTAAGAAGTGTTTTCATTCGAATGACAAGTGACAACAGTTCATTACCTGCATGTTAATCTCCGTGATTCTAAGAAGTTTTTTCATTCGAATGACAAGTGACAACAGTTCATTACCTGCATGTTAATCTCCGTGATTCTAAGAAGTGTTTTCATTCGAATGACAAGTGACAACAGTTCATTACCTGCATGTTAATCTCCGTGATTCTAAGAAGTGTTTTCATTTGAATGACAAGTGACAACAGTTCATTACCTGCATGTTAATCTCTGTGATTCTAAAAAGTGTTTTAATTTGAATCAGCCGTATTGCCTTGGACCTTAAAGCGTTAGGCGTTAACTCTTACATAAGATTGGAAGGTCGGTTGAAAGGGCAGTTGGGGCTCGAATTTCGGCCGGATGTACTGAGGGTTATTTTTCCTCAAAAATGTTTCCCTGCTCTTTCTCCAAACAAGTGCGGGTTTATTTTCTTTAGATACTGCCTTCCTCATCCCTAACCCGTCAACGTAACCGGCCTTCTGGTGTAGTAGTCAGTACACCTGGCTATGAGTCTAGGGGGCCCGGGTATTTTTTCCCGAAAGGATCACCAGGATTTGGTTGACAAGATTTAAGTTAGGTTTAAGTGCTTTACTGGTTCCACACCCTCATAATCACTAGCACCCTCATACTCATGTTCACCATCACCAACATCTCACCCGCCTCGGTGGCGTAGTTGGCTAACGCTCTGGTCGTGTTGAGCTCGACTGCTGATGACGGGGAGATCGAGGTTCGAATCTCAGTTGGGTGAACTGAGGGTTTTTTCCTAAATGGTTTTCCACTCTCACTACACGCAAATGCGGGTTCACTTCCTCTAATTCAACCTTCCCAATTCCTAATACATTAGAGTAATTAGTACTTAAAGTTTATAACTCGAACGGGTAGTAAGACGCGGTGCTAAATAATCATTAAAAAAACATCTCATCTTATCGGAACATAGGAAAAGCCTCCACGGAAAGAATTGCACGCCTGCCTAATATAATCGGGCGTCCCCTGGGCGACGATACATTAGTACAAGATAATTTTTTCACAAACGGACTACGAATGATGTAGCCCATACTTGCAATATTAATATCACCCATTGAAGTAACTATAAATGGGCAGAGCAAAATAATAATATAAAAAACTCTTTGGATACCAATCAAGCCTTGTAAACCTAAATGTCTAGACTCATGTCAATCCCATTTCAATGAGTTTCTCTAATATAAGTTAATTAGTTTTATTATTGGAATAACTCAGAGTAAACTATACGCAATGCAATTGAATATTACGCCGCAGACATAATATATTAATAAAACCTTAGGTCTAAAACAATATCTGATATCCTTGAACACACAAAACAAGTCAGCAAAGTTCAGGGTCAGTAAATAGATAATACAAAATAGGCTAAAGCTGACCACGGGAATCAGGGGGACTTGAGTAATTGAATCTCCACCCCCTTTTCTCAGCCAGAATTATTAACTTAATTTGTGTGATTAATTAATTTGTATTAATACAGTATTCAAACTATTTACACTCCCTTTACTCCGAAAAGTAAACAGTCTTACCTTGACCGATTACACTATAGCCCTATTTTATAAGGAACACCATAGTGTAATCAGTCAAGACGAAACTTTTACCTTTCAAGATATATATAATAATAATATTTAGCACCACGTCTTACTACCCGTTCAGGTTATACGCTTTAAATACTAATTACTCTAATGGATTAGGAATTGGGAAGGTTGAATTAGAGGAAGTGAACCCGAATTTTCTTGGAGGGAGAGTGGAAAACCATTTAGGAAAAACCACCTCCAATTCACCCGACCGAGATTCGAACCTCGATCTCCCCGTCCTCAGCAGTCGAGCTCAACACGACAAGCGCGTTTGCCAACTACGCCACCGAGGCGGGTTTCAAGATAAATGAACTTTACATTAGAAAAAGGTAAAAGTTTTCTTTCATTATTTTGCTAATTATTATTATCTTTGCAATACTTAACGCGTTTAAAAGAGACGGGATAGGAAAATCAGTGGCGAGTGGACCTGATATAGACACGTATCAGTGGTCACACGGTATAAGGCATTACTATCACAAAATACTAAATTGCCGGTGTCGGGGAGGTCCCGGTTCGAATCCCAGGTGGGTGCAATAATGGCAGGTTTTTTCCCCATATGGTTTTCCACTCTCTCTCCTTCCAAATACGGGTACGTTTACTTTAAATTTTATCTAGGACACGATGCACAGTAAAAAAACTCTACAGTACACATTGAACTGTACAACTGTTGAAATAAAATTTATGTCAAGAAAAGAACAACTTCCTGACTTGTTATCACAATAATATTTATACACCACCTCTACGAGTACCATGCAATAAACAACAAACTCAAGTTATTCTTGTCTGATTGGTCTCCGTACAATCCTTCCCTCAGCGAGACAAAATGTTTTGATAAGAGTCCTCATGAAAGTTGATTGTTCACACGGTAATAGTTGACTTGTACTTAATCCAAATCACGAACTTATCACTGGTGAGACCCGTCTCGGTGGCGCAGTTGGCTAACGCGCTTGTCGTGTTGAAGCTCGACTGCTGAGGACGGGGAGATCGAGGTTCGAATCTCGGTCAGGTGAACCGGGGGTGATTTTTCCTAAACGGTTTTCCACTCTCCCTCCACAATGCGGGTTCACTTCCTCTAATTCAACCTTCCCAAGTCCTAATACATTAGAGTAATTAGTACTTAAAGCGTATAACCCGAACGGGTCGTAAGACGCGGTGCTAAATATTATTATTATTATTATCACTCGTGAGTTTATGGCGTATCAGGGTGAAAGGAATTATTACGCACCTTGATATCTTCCGCCAACTGGATCCACTGTTGCATCGACATGTTGCTAGAGTCCAGAAGAGGAGAGTATTCCGACACCGTGTACAACACACGGTGGCGGTGCATGGTATCCCTGGAAACAAGAGAGCATCGCACTGCGCCTTCAAGAACAGGACAAAAGCAACCATCGGACCCTAGGTCCGTCAAAGTTGGCAGCACCCATAACGGTACAAATTATGAGACCCATGCCAATATTTAGTGCTGAACTTGTTCCACAATAATATACAACTACCTGCCTCGGTGGCGTAGTTGGCTAACGCTCTAGTTTCGTGTTGAGATAAACTGCCAAGGACGGGGGGGATCAAGGTTCCAATCTCGCTCTAGTGACATGGAGGTTTTTTCTAAATGATTTTACACTCTCCCTCCACGCAAATGCGGGTTCACTTCCTCTGTATTCAACCTTCCAAATTCCTAAGCCATTATCACCATTAGTACTTAAGCGTATATCCCGAAAAGGTAGTAAGACGTGGTGCTAAGTATTAAGTATTACTAGTTTCGATGCTCGGCTTCCATAAAAAAGAAATCACCATATTATAACCACGGTTAAAACACAATGCATATACAGATTAAAATGATAGAAACTTTAATTAAAAACATAACTACTAAGGGGGAATGTAGAGAATTCAAGAAAAAACCAGTTTAAAAAAATGTTAAAATAAATAAAAAATTGATCTAGTACAAACAAATAGTTTAATTTTATTAATATGGTGAAATAAACAGTGGTTGATTATCTGTCATGAGCATAGCGGCATTGAATGACAAACTTCTTAAATGAAGAGATAAAGTTGTTATTATTATTATTATTATTATTAGCACCGCGTCTTACTACCCGTTCGGGTTATACGCACTTACGCTAATGTGTAATGGTAGGGTGATTGTGAGATGAAATGAAGGACCTACAGTTTAACGTGGAATCCGAACCACGGTGGAGGCCTNATAAATCTTTGCCGGGACCGAGGATTGAACCCCGGCCGCCAGCATAGAAGTCTGACACCTTACCCCTAGACCACCAGGTCACCAAGTTGTTATTAAATTCCAGGACATCCTTGACAGATATTCAAGAATGTTTTTATATCACCATGTAAATACAATTAAACTGAGGTTTATAATGAAGCAAGATTTGATTTATTTTGACCAAAACAATGCTTGTATATAGAAACTGCATAACACTGACCTTTTACCGCGTCACCTACATCCCCACTTACAGTTTAAATAATGAAATAATTGAGACAGAGTTGTTAGAATTATTAGCTAGTGTTAACTCTGCCTCAATTCTTTTATTGTTTAAACTTAAATATATATTTTCTTATTTCATTTTTCTATCACTTAATCAATATAAGAGATGGGAGGAACATATAGCAGCAAGTGTGCGAGTGAGAAGAGGAGAGTGCAAGAGAGTGCAAGAGGAAGAATGGTGGAAGGACAGAAGGAGATGGAAGTATTTTACTAAACGGATCCGGCCACAGAGGTTGGAAACAGTTCATGGAGATCATGATGAATCAGTACAAGCATTGTGTTTTAACTGTTCTGGGTGAATGTGGGGAATGCCAGGCCTCCACCGTGGTTCGGATTCCACGTTAAACAGTAGGTCCTTCATTTCATCTCACAATCACCCTAACCATTACACATTAGCGTAAGTGCGTATAACTCGAAAGGGTAGTAAGACGCGATGCTAATAATAATAATAATAATAATAATAATAATAACTGTTCTGGTGGCAAACGGCTCTACTAGCCAACTTGATTAAATAAGATTTCTATACACTCTACTACAGATGTTACCTCCTTTCAATGTTTGATGAGTTGTGAGGTTGGGAACTTTTTTAAAGTAGGGATCAAGTGTAGGGAAATTTAAAGTTGATATGTACAAGTCTGTGGTAAATAACTTTCACAATCGAAAGAACATTTTACTATATGGTATAGAGTAATTCTAGCACTTCCAAACTCTATATCTCGACTCTCCACAAAAGGCCCAACTTTCCACGCCCGCAAATGCGGTTACACTTCCTCTAAATCAAACCTATCTAATCCCTAACACATTAGTGTATAGTACAAACGGGTAGTAAGACGTGGTGCTAAGAAAAAAGGAAAATAAAAATATTGGTACACCTCTGCTATCTAGTGGTCCAAGTTCCTGGCTACAGATTCAGAGGTCCTGGGTTTGATACCCAGTGTTCCCAGATGTCCTGTGAAGCAGTGGGTCTATAATAGGATCAACTCAAGTTCTTGAGGACAAATTAAGAGGTACTTGAATGAAAAAAAGTGGCTCTAGCCTAGAAAACTGAAATTAATGGCCGGAGGATTCGTTATGCTGCCCAAATGACACACTTTTTCTACAGAAGTTGTTATTATCTTCGCCAACAGATGGCGGCCGCTTGGTTGGTATAGCTCAATTGGGGCTAATGCTGTGGACATTTTTTTATTTTAAAATTTAAAAAAATACCAAAGTTATCCCAAATTTCGTTGTTATAAAAATCAAAAAGGTGGAAAACCACACTTGGATACTTTTCCGAGCGTGATATTGTATCAAATAACCCGGTTTATCGCGTATATAATTTCACGGTGTAGCGCCTGATGAGCTACAACGTTGTATTTTAAAAACTGGACACCAAGCCATTACTAGTAATATCCCACTACAACCACAATAGTGTAATTTTTCTAAACTCACCGAGGCCCATTCCATTGTTTACGTCCCGAGTTGACTATCTCTCAGGCTACGCAACCGACCATCGCGAACGTGTTATGACTGACAGCGCGAGGCCGGGAGGCTCGCCAACACCACGTGGTCGCAAGTACGATGTTCCGGCGCTTTAGGGTTGCCGAAGCCACTAGACTGTTCTGGATCCTTCCCGGGCCTGCTCGTCACATGTTCACCCCCTATTATTACCCCTCCCCTTTCTTTTCTCTATATGTTTCCGTCTTGTGTGTGTAACCCCTACTTACTCCCTTTCTGAGCAATAGATATCGAATAAATACCACCAGGAGATCTATGGACAGATACTCTTGGCAGGATATCCATCTTGAGCACATCTAAGTGTTCCCAAAACAAAAATGTAAGATTCAAAATTAAGTTTCGTCCTTTGTAAGTCTAAATTCCTTTTTGGCTTTTAAATTATAATAAATGTTCAGAGTACTTCAGACTTATGATAAAATATTTAGAGTCCTTCAGACTTATAAAAAATGTTCAGAGTCTTTCAGACTTATGATAAATGTTCAGAGCCCTTCAGACTTGATGATAAAAATTCAGAGTCCTTCAGACTTAATAAATGTTCAGAGTCTTTATTATGGAAAGATATGATTACGTATTTAGTAAATTTATAATGAATATTACCCGCCTCGGTGGCGTAGTTGGCTAACGCGCTTGTCGTGTTGAGCTCGACTGCTGAGGACGGGGAGAACGATGTTCGAATCCCTGTCGGGTGAACTGGGGGTGGCTTTTCCTAAATGGTTTTCTACTCTCCCTCCACGCAAATGCGGATTCACTGCCTCTAATTCAACCTTCCCAATTCCTAATCTATTAGAGTAATTAGTACTTAAAGCGTATAACCCGAACGGGTAGTAAGACGCGGTGCTAAATATTATTATTATGAATATTATGTTATGTACAAGGAAAGATTTGGCAAATATTCAGAGTCCTTCCGACTTATATTAAATACTAAGTGTCGATCCAACCTATGGAAATTATTGTAAAAATTCAGAGTCATTACTAATGAAAGCATGTTATATATTCAGATTTCTTTTTTTGTCATTCTGACATATAAATAAAATTGATGATATTGCAAGATAAATAAATACCTAAGATTTTTCTATGGATCAAATATATATATTTTTTGTTTATCAATAAAACTTGCAATTAGCTATTTAACTCTTGACATGTTGACTTCTACTCTTATTTAACTAAATTTTAAAACCTTCCTGAAAATATTCTTTAATCCTTTTTGTTGCTGGTAGTGCAATAATGCTGGGTGGGTTCGGTGGAAACGTGAGTGTATATATTATGTTATAATAAATACTCTTGGGTGTCCTATCTTCTCACTTTGCATTTATTTCCCCCCTTTTTATGTTGTTTAATTTTTTATGACTGCTTTGGTCTTGGGGGACGAAAAAGGGGCTACAACGGTTAATCGGTCTTGAGCAAAGCTCTTAAGTAACTATACTCACGGTAAGACCAGAGGGCCCATGGGATCGTTTCCAAATCTACTCGTGGCGTATTCTTCGTCGTGCATGTGCGGAGTCCTCCTTAGAAAGCTCACCATTAGATCAGGAACGGGGACAAGAGCTGGAAAAATAAATACAGGTATTAAATAATGTTGTTCCCTTGGGTTTTAGATCAATGGCGCTCAAAGGAAGCACCGCGTCACTCTGCTGTGCACCTAGGGCATCGTGAAAATATCAGAAAATTCAGAAGAAAAAAATATATATATATATTTAAACTCGATGCTGTCAGCCCACAAACGGCCACCGTCTTTTGGAGAAGATAGTGTCAACTTATTTGGCTAGAGGGTGTCATGTGGCCATCATAATGAACCCTACACCCGTTCATCTCAGTTTTCTAGATCGGTGTCGATACTTTTTCATTCAAGTAGATCCTCATTTGTCCTCACGAGGGTTAGTTAACCCCGTTCCCAATGCTTCACAGAAAATCTGGAAGTCAAACCCATTCAAAGGGTAAGGTCTAGCCACACATATCAGGGCCATTTCCGGGCATGACATCATCCGAAACCTTGATCCCTGGCCGGTTCCACACTGTTTTGGGCCCCCACACGGGTTTTATTTAGGGCAGTTTGCCTTGAGGTCTCGGTGTTTCAAGGGTTATTTCTATTTGTACACCCAAAAAGATAAAATGTTTGCCAATTTTAGCAATAGTGACTTGGGTGTGATAGCAATAGTGTTAAAAGAAGGAGAGGAGATGACGGGACAGTTTGCCCAAAGTCAATTGCCTAAAATTAACCTACATGCCAGTTAGCCTAAAGTAATTTGGTCTAAAAGTCTGTGGGACTTTAAAGTCAGTGACCAAAAGACAATTGATCTAAAGTCAGTTGACCTGAAGACAGTATAACTAAACTCTAAAGTATTTTGACTTGAAATTAATTTGGCCTAAAGTCACTCACTCGGCCTATAGTCATTTTGTCCTAGAATGAATTTAAAATATATTGTTACGTTCACAGTTGGCCTAACTAAAGCCATTTAGCCTAAAAAGATTTGGCCTAGAAGTTAGTTGGCCTAAAAGTAAGATGGCCTAAAGTAATTTGACATACACTTTAGACCAAATTACTTTAGATTGATTGAATAGCTAAGCTATTATATTTGTTAATTACAGTTATAGCCGTATCTAAATATCCCTGGTTCGATTCCCGCGTCCAGGTGTAATTTTTCAATTCAAAGAAACCAAATAACTTTAGGCCAAATGACGTGTATTCGAGAAGGAGAATATAATTCTGAAAAAGGATAACGTGGGTTCACAATTAATGGAAAAGTAGTCCACTGAAAGGGGAGTTTGTAATCTTGTATCCTCATTTGAGTATTTTAGAATGATGCAGTCAACATTTCAGACGCTCCTACTGAAACTAGAATCCTTACACTCTGGAACCTACTCAACAAATGTTCATAGTCAGGGCCGGGGCCGGGAAAAAGTAAACAAAGCTACTTCTGCACATTCCTGGAGACGCCATCCGGGCATGGTCTTGCTGACACCTTACGGCGAAGTGTGGACAGACGCATACATTTTCGTTAAAATAATCGTGTACCGGGAGACGTACATCAGTAATACGGCGTTCATCCCGGACACGACCCTAATATGTATGGTTAGACCTAAACTTCGATTATCAGACAACGCCATTGGTCCCATGGGGAAAGGTGTCAGTGCACCTGGCTACGAGATTAGGGGTTCCGGGTTCAATTCCCAGCTGGTACCTTGGGTATTTTCCCATAAAGAGGAATTACCCCAATGATCACCAGGAGTTGGTTAGTTAGGCTTAAGTTAAGTTATGTTACCACTGGATCCACACCTTCATATTCCTTATCATCATCATCATCATTTCATCAACACATGGAAAGAACCTCCACGGAAAGGATGTGTGATTAGTAGCCTACATTCGAGCGTCGCCTGGGCAACGGTCCATTTGTACTGGATAATATTTCCACTACTGGGCTACGAATGATGTAACCCAGACGTACAATCTTATAATTTTATCAGAAAACGTAAATTTCTTTCGACAGCAATTTATCGAGTTACGTTAAACCATTTTCACTATTTATTTTTTTATATAAAATAATTTATTTAGGGAATCATCACATCAAAATGGACAAATTTTCAATTACGAAGCAGCAATCTAAATATTATGTGATTTACTCAGGTAGATGAATGTATGAACGCAATTATTTATTCTTTAGCGGTGTCTTATTACCCGTTCGGGCGATACGTTCTGGACGCTATTAAAACAAGTTTCACGATGCCATAGAAAAAAAAGTGGTGGAGGCATTTGAAAAAAAAAGTCTTTAGCCATAAATTTGCACAAATATCCGAACTTACACGGGTCTTTACTACAAACCCTGCGACTTGGACAAACAATAAAGTTGACAGAGGTGATTTTTCTCCTGGGCTAGACTCGTTAGAATTAGTAGACTAGTTGATTGTAGTTGTATCCAAATTTTTAGCTGTGATCCGCGCTTGTCTCAAATTGTATTACTCTCTTTTTTTAAGTTTGATAATATTATTGTGGATATCCGTATCCACGCAAAGCTATCTTCCCTCGACGGTAAGAGAGACTTGTCAAACTACCCTAACGGGCGGTTCCTTGGTAAGAGAGAAATTGCCGCCCAGGCGTTCAGCTCTAACGCAATATTTAATTCTACGATGGGTTATTTCAAAATATGGTCCATGCCCAGATAAAGCTGAAAAGTTCCAACGGGACTATTTCTTCTTAAAGGTAAGCGCCCACTGGGTTGGTACCGCACAGACCGCACATTTGGTGGCAGCGAGGGTGCAGGGGGGTGTGCCCACTATCCGCACTGATGGCACGGACGGAGACTCGGTTTGCTCAGCTGCTCTAGAGTCAGAAGGTGAGCTTCTCGTATGCGTGCTCAAGGAAATAATGTTTGCATTTATGTTATTGTTGGATTTGTTTCATGTTTATAATTGTGCTTTAGCGAGTGATATTTCACCGTATCATTTAAATATGAAAAGCGAGGAAGAATGTTTAGTTTTTAGTTGCCTTTTAATTGAAGAGAGAAGAAAATGTTGGAAACGACGATTCTGGGTTCACAACATCAACAGGAAAAGACTTATGTTTGGCGAATACCACATATTATTACCTGATCTGGTTGAAGATGACGCCAAAAATACCGGCCCGCACCTGATATTAATTCCCTCGCCCGGACTTTCTGTCGAATGTCGGAACGGCGGAGAGTCTGTTGCCGGAGGTGACGTAGTGGGCGCATCTTGGTAACAAATAATGCTACGAATTAGTTGTACTTCCCGTTCCGTCCGTGAGGTCCGTGCGGTATCGACCCAATGGGCGCTTACCTTTAGAATCTTATATTTTGAGTTTTATTAATATTAAAAATAGTGTGATAATGTAACATTAGTTCACTTTCAACTACTTATTAAGGATACTTGGGGAGCTATGAGACTTGAGCTGTTGACAAATTGTTTTAGATTTAAACTTCCTCCAACAGTTACAGTAATATTTTGATAGGTTCACAACCGAAAATGTTAAGATATTTGTGAACTAGCAGTGGTCCTTTTTACCTATAGATAAGAAGTGTCGTAGTTTTACTTTCCCTCCTCTCTTATCGATATGACAAAGGGTGGTTGTAGCTGAATGGTGAAAGGGAGTATAAGTTTAGTCATAATAGAGAAGTAATTCCAGTAAACAACACAGATAATTGTATTTTATGCATTGTAGTCTGACAGCGATTGATATTTTCTCGCTGACCGAGACGACCACCTTAAAACCGTATTTATGTTCTAGATTTAGGCTCGGCGCACATTGCACGCAGGGCAGGAATAACTCTGTCGTGCTTATGTCTGGTTGTTGTAGTCATACAGTTTTCCTGTGTCCTCTGCACCGACATCACGCAGTTTGACTCAATGCTGGTTTTTCTTTACTCCCAATTAGTTTCTGAACGTTGCGTCCTTGCCCTGTGAGGTCATTTTTAATCAGCTGATGAACTTCATCAAACTGAATTCTATTCAGTCAGTATGACTCCCTAAAAACTTTGTTTGGAACTTCCGATCATAACATGAACTCATCATGGACCTTTCTTTCTCTCATATATTCACTTTTACAAATCGTCTTCGTTTTTTTTTTACAGAATACAGTAAAACTAAATGATTAAATTCCGAGTATGTCTCGAAATCTAAAACTAGCAAAAGCTCCTCTATCTCAGACGTCATGTCCCTTGCAACAGTGAAAACTGTCTCAGGACTGGGATCCTCTTCCTGTATTCTGCTTACTCACTGCCGCTGCTGTTCTCGCACCGCGTGCAATGTGCAACGGGCCCACGGACAAAACACTCACAGTCTCCAGGTTAAAATGGCTGCGCTCATTGAGAGAGCTTGAGTTCTTCGACACGAGGATCGCTACGTGCAGTCCTCAGGGACAACAACTACCAAGCAGGCATTTTTAAAAACTTTATATTTTAAACTCAAGATTTTATTAGACAGCAAATAAAAATTGCTTTCTAGTGTCAATAAACTGGCTTTCACAAAGCTAAGTTTAGGTATCGAACCCACCCCTTCCTATAAACCACCCCCCATCCCCGCAAAGTGAGCCTATTCAGATTTCAAATTACAAAGAAAACCTATAATACAATGGTCAATTTTTGTTCAAGTGAATTCTTGCATATTGTCTAGTTGTAAGCAATCTACAAATACCTGACAAGTTATTGGTCTAAAAAGGTTTGTTCATAGGAAGTGAGCAAGTTGGGAGTGGGGAGGATTTATTCTAGTGGAACTACAGTGTTTGGCTTCACCTGAGTGCGGTAACTAGCCCGGGGCCGGTAATTTGCGCTTAAGGGGGAGTCCCGACCAATGAAGAACCCAGTCAAATTCATACCGCTCAAGTCTATCCCTTTACTAAATGAGTATGTATGTCTATCTCAATTTGACATTAAAAAGACAGATATGCATAATAAATTCAGTGTGTCTGTGTGTGATGACGAATCACCGATCGTGGGTGTATAGCCAGCCAGATTGATAGCTCTCTCTCTCTCTTTCAATGGCACCAGAGGGAGCCAAAATGGTCTGCGTAGCACCTTCCGGTGTTACGTTACTGAACACACAATCTTTAACGATTTGCAATAAGGAAAAATATAAGATTGCTTATACGGTGTTTAATCGATATAAATACAATCCAGATCGTAGAATTGACAATATACTGTTCTCAGTGTAAGAAACTAATGTTTAAAGTACTGCTGAGTGCTACCCCCATATGAAATATTTTCTTATAGGGGGCCACACTTCCATTAGGGGGCCCCAGAGGACTACGTTACGGCACTGACTCTACCCACCCTTTGGAAACTTACTCTCTAGCTTGTAGCCTTTACGACGAACAATCTGAAAGTTCTGTTTTCACCGAGGATTGTAACTAACACACCCCAGTTCCCAAGGATTCAACTTGTCTCAAGGAGTGTAGCCAAATCACCGTGAGGCTGAGTTTCTGGTGTATACCTTGTCTATGGCTGGGCCTCTAAAAGGTCAGCTGAATCCCTCATACAACCTGAACTTCTTGTTACAGTCAACTCTCAATTCTACGACCCCGGGAATAGCGTCTCTCTCAAAGTAACGACCCTTTTTTGGGGGAACCATGAACAATGTGGAAAAAAAGGTCGAAAAGTTTAAGGAAATCGATTGTAAAATGTGTTTGTTGCATTTATTTAGGTCGCTGCGTTGCGATTATCTTTGTGAGCGCTGCATTACTAGTAACTGGGGTGGGTCAGGTATAAAAATAAACACCCCCATCAGTGCCAACTAATAACACTTGACTTTGTCCACCCCCTCCCACAATCAATGTTTCCCCGTGCGTGATTGCCGCTACATCACACGCCAGGCTTGTTGCCATTGCTATTTCGATTCTCGATTTGGTTTGATTTTGTGAACGATTTTTGACGACCCACGCTATTGTTTTTGCCATTGTTATTCTGATTTGGTTACGTTTTGGGTTTGATTTTGTGAACGATTTTTGACGACCCACGCTATTTTTTAAAAATCCTATATGAACTTATAATTTTGATGAAATGAGTGGAAAGAGGACCTTCTTGACGCTCATGAAGAAGTAAGAGATCATCCCAGGAAGTGGATGAGAAGAAGATTACAAAGACGAAGATTGCGTGGCGGCATGGGATTCCGAAATCGACACTTTTCACGATTCTCAAAATGAGAGAAGAAATTGTGAATGCAGTGCAGAAGTAAGGCCACAATGTAATGGCCAAAAATTTGATGGGTGCGACGCACGTTAATCTGGAGCAGGCTATGCTGGAGTGGTTCAGCCAGCATAGAGCGCAAAACGTGCCTATAAAAGGACCGATGATGCAGAGGGGGCCGATGAATTTGCCCTGGGGTTAGGTATAGAAAACTTTAAGTGTTCAAGTGGGTGGATAGAGCGTTTCAAAGTGCATCACAGGATTTCCAGCCACAAGGTTGTCGATGAAAGCACATAGGTCGACCCAATACCGGTAAGGGAGTGGATGCCCTTGCTCCGAAACATCCTTAGGCGCTATCAGCCTCAACATATATACAACGCTGATGAGCTGGGGATGTTATACAACCTTATGCCAGATCACACTCTTGCTGTGAAAGGGGATAAGTGCAAGGGTGCGAAAAGGTGCCAGGGGCGCCTCACCGTCCTTCTGTGCTGTAACATGGACGACAGTGATAAGATGAAGCCCCTCGTGAGCGGGAAGTTCAAGAAACCCCGGGGTTTCAAGGGCAACATCCTGCTTTGTGACTATGATTTTAATAAAAAGGCATGACTGACCTCGGGGGTTTCACGAGGGGGCTTCAAGGCTACAATTCAAAGATGGACGCCGCAAATAGAAAAGTCGTGCTCTTCATTGACAATTTCCCCGCACATCCTGCTCTTAACAAACTCAGGAACATCGAGCTGGTGTTTCTGCCAAAGAACACCACCAGCATGCTTCAGCTCCTGGACCAGTGAATAATTCAGCAAGTGAAGGTGAAGTTCCGCAACATGCTTGTGCGGAGTATGGTATGTAATCTCGACATGGGCAAGGAGGTCAAAAAGTGGGACGTGTTCAGGGCCATGGAAGGAATCGTCGCCAGTTGGAGGTCCGTGAGACCAGCGGTAATCGCCAACTGCTTCCGACACGGCCACTTTGTCCTACTAGTCGTCGAAGAGGCTGCCGTATGTGTGCTTCTCACCACTGCCAGCGCCAAGGGCCCAGATGACCCACCACCAGAGGACGCTAATTCCCAGCCAAGCCCCTCCATGGAACCGCAGCCTGGCCCATCAACAGCACCTTCGTCTGCCCCCCTGACTTTCACTCGGCCGTGCGATGAAGAAACGTGGCAGAGATTAACTCCAGACTGCACGTATGAGTAGTACATAGCAGCAGACGCTGACATCACAGTTTGGGGAACCCTTGACGACGCTGATATAATCAGGGAGCAGCAGGAGTCCAGCGATAAAGAGGGGGAGGAAGAAATGGAAGAAGAGCCTGAAGACATCCTCACGACGAAATATGTTCTGAAAGCCGGGGACGTCTACTCGAGAGCACTTAAGCGTCAGGGCGCTAGCGAAGAGCTGTGGTCCCAGTTCTATAACGTGAAAGACTTCATCGAGAAAACTGGCGCTAAGAAGATGCAGGCCTTCATAATGGACTTCTTCAAGAAATAGGTAGGTTTTATTATTTTTCGCGTGTGCAATTTTTCTGTATGAAGGTCAGGGATGGAACAAAATTGGTTAAAATTCCAATAACAACCCCTTCTAAATAACGACCCTTTTACAGGGAACCGTGATAGGTCGTAGAATCGAGAGTTCACTGTATTATTATTATTATTATTATTGGAACCGCGTCTTACTACCCGTTTGGGTTATACCCACTTACGCTAATGTGTAATGGTAGGGTGATTGTGAGATGAAATGGAGGACCTACAGTTAAACGTGGGATTGAAACCATGGTGGAGGCCTGGCATTCCTCCCATTCACAAGTTGTGTTTAATACACGTCTTGTCAGAGGTGAAGGAAGGGTTTGGTAATCAGACAAATCTGTACCGGGACCGAGGATTGAACCCCGGACCCCCAGCACAGAAGTCCGACACCTTACCCCTAAACCACCAGGTCACCAGTTGACTGTATTAATGTACTGTAAAAATTGGTCGACTCCCTAGATTGGACCACCTATAAGATACGGACGATCCTTACTGTTGTCCGGGCCTCTCTTCATCCCGATAGTCCCACCGGTGTAGAGGACCAGCACCCTGCGTTCGTTACTCTCCCTGTGGTCAATCCTGGTGATACTCGTCACAGACTGGACGGAGTAGTCCTCAGAGGAGACTTCCTTATGATCAAGACACGAGTTCTCGTGTCGCTTCCTTCTGTCGCCTGTCGGGTTAACAGCCGCCATGGTATCCTGTAATTAAACCTTCTTAGGTGGCCACATGGCCTAAGACGTCACTATAGAAATAGATAATAATAATAATATTTAGCACCGCGTCTTACTACCCATTCGGGTTATACGCTTTAAGTACTAATTACTCTAATGGATTAGGAATTGGGAAGGTTTAATTAGAGGAAGTGAACCCGCATTTGCGTGGAGGGAGAGTGGAAAACCATTTAGGAAAAGCCACCACCAGTTCACCCGACCGAGATTCGAACCTCGATCTCCCCGTCCTCAGCAGTTAAGCTCAACACGACAAGCGCGTTAGCCAACTACGCCACTTAGGCGGGTTTTAGCAATAGACTAGACTGAGGATGACAGGGAGATTGGGGTTCTAGTCCCGTTTGAGTGTACTGAGGTTTTCTCGAAATGCTTTTACACTCTCCCTCCACGCAAATGCGGATACACTTCTTTTACGTTCAACCTTCCTCATACTTAACTCATTAAGGTAATTAGTACATATGCGTATAACTTGTAGAGGTAATAAGGCGCTAAATAAAATTAGAATAATAATTGGAAATTGAAAATACTTGTTTCCACTACTAGCTTTCTACTCTGGTTAAATTGGTGGTTTTAACCTACAAGTTCCAAAATGACTAAGGTAAGCTAGGCTGAAACAAACGAAGAAGTAATTGAGTGGGCTTCGTAGTCAGTTCTGATCGTTCTCAGTTTACATTAACTTTTCACAAGTGTTTCGGGCTAGATGTTCATTTCGAATATATTCTAGATATTAGATCAAATATTTAGATATTTAGATATTATTTATTTATTTATTTATAAATAATTATTAGTTTATTTAATATAGATCATTATTTTTTAAACACTAAAAAGGTATATTATTTTGTTGGAATACGCTCTTAAGAACTTTGTGCCCTTAGGTGACCACCTAGGAACTGCTCTACCCATACTTTTCAGGGATATTTTACATGCCACAATCGACATGGGACCTACGGCTTTACCCACCCTCCGAAGGAAGTTGTAAAACGTTGACTTAGACTAGGTTTGAGCCTGCGAACATTGGATCTTGACTCTTGAGGCAAGAACTTTACCTCAATACCACTGAAATTGAACACAGTGTGTCAAAGGTTAAGTTAATTTGTAAGTCATGTGGTGATACGTGTTTAAAAATGGTATGCTTTTATTATCTAATTAGAAACCCATAAGATACAGGCGAAGGAAACTCTTGCTTTAAACCGACCACCTGGTTCCGTCCTGACTATCCATATAATTATTCTAATGGGGTAGTAATGAGGAAGGTAGAAATTAAACTAAATGTACGTGCAGTAGATCGAGATTGCAAAGAAAAGGTAAATATTTTTGCAGTTTTAATAACAAAATATTATTTTGGCTAAAATAAATTAAATACTACTCCCGTGAAAATAAAAATATTAATTTTCTTCAAACGGTAATATAAACAGGTCTTGAATATCTTTCAAAATTGTCCTGGAATTTAATGACAACTTTTTATCTCCATTTAAAAAGTTTATCGTCTAATACTGCTATGCTCATGACATATATTCAAGAACTGTTAATATCATTATGCAAAGAAAATTAAAATATATGTTTCTACTGGAGAAATATTTTATTTTGTTTTGCTATTTAAAATTAAAAAACTTGCACAAACACCTTTTCTCGCGTCCCCTACATCCTCACCTTAATCAGTGTGGATCGAATGAAAATAGGACGATAATAAAAACATTAATTAAGTACTAACTAGAAACTTTAAGATCCGTACATTGGTTGGGCACGCGGACTAAGCGTCAAACTCGTTTAGTTTTATTCACGTAGGAGAGGAGGAGGTCGGGTTTCGAATACCGGCTGGGTGTACTGATGATGTTTCCCCTCCTAAATGGTTCTACAATCTCCTTCAAAGCAAATTCAAGAACATTCCATCTTAGTTGCCTACTAGCGTTATGGGAGGCCTTTTATCCTAACAAAATAATATTATTCAGTAGGACTCTGGTACGTAATAAGGCCTTCCGGAACGCGCTTACTACCAAAATCGGGGTATTAAGGTTGTATAAAAATATATGTATATGTAGATATACATTCAACGTTTCTTGCACCCCTCTTTAACTTAGGTGGCCAAATCCCTCAAAATCCCTATTTTTATTTGTTCTAGTCCCTTCCCTTCCTCCCCTTTGCAGTTTCCGTCTCCACTAGTAGACATAATATATATTTATAAAATTAACAATTATTAAAATACTTTAAAAAAAATTAATTCCTTCTTAAGACGATGAATTTATCATTCATTTGAAGAGAGTAAATTAAATATGTTGGTAAAATACAACAAAACAACATTAAATGGATAAGATCAAAACTATCAACAACTATTAAAGAGTTATTATTATTATTATTATTATTATTATTATTATTAGCACCGCGTCTTACTACCCGTTCGAGTTATACGCTAATGTGTAATGGTAGGGTGATTGTGAAATGAAATGGAGGACCTACAGTTTAACGTGGAATCCGAACCACGGCGGAGGCCTGGCATTCCACTCATTCTATTAAAGAGTTGTTAAATGTATTAACAATAATGGCTTGGTTTTTGTAATCTATATGTATGTACTTTCAATAATGATCATATTCAGTCTAGACTTTTTTTTTGCAAAAAATACTATTAATATTGTTAATTATTTTCATTTTAATCAACTACACAAGTCGTCCAAACTTTCATCCGCTCCCCTCCCCTTCCCACCCTCACTCAAATCTGGCTTTAAAAAAATCTTCAGGCGCGGGAAACACGTGACTCGATTTGTCTGTTGCTATGCTATCGAAGCGCCAAAACGGCGGATTGATATATTCATCGAAGTACCCTCTCCTCTGTGCCGTGAAAAGAGTTCCACAGCGAATCATTTTAAAACTTGGGAAAAACACGTGACTTGATTTGACTGTTGCGAAGCGCCCGGGCGTCGTCTCGTCCTTTATGCCACGAACAGAGTTTTACAGCTTTGCCAGATCTATGACGTCGGTTCTACTCGACGTGAAATTCGATTAGGGATGGACATCGAATAAAAAATATTGCAGAATATTTTCAAAAATATATTAAAATAACTAAAGCAACTGAAATGCATTTTTAATACATTAATTTAAGAATTCAAAATCGTATGCCTCTAAGCAAATCGTATTAATAAATACTCAACCTGAAAAAAATATTATCTATAAAATAAATAGGATTAAACTCAGTATTCATTTCAATAATTAGAACAATCACAATATTTTGTTAACTGGTTATGTATATTATTCAGATACAAGCAAACATAATCAAATTCCATGCACTGTACATCGGTACAAAACATCGGGTTTTCAAAATTATCGTCCAACTGACATCGATGTCCACCCCTGATAAAAGATTGGGGATATTTTGTGATTATTTAAAAGTTAGAACACGGGTTTAAAAATATCCAACGTAAGCTGTTCTGTATATGTATGAACACGAATCTGCACCCTCCCCCCTCCTCCATCCCTTCCAACGCCATAAACCATAAAATCCAAATAAATACATTTAACAAAATTTTATTATTATTATTATTATTATTATTATTATTATTATTATTAGCACCACGTCTTACTACCCGTTCGGGTTATACGCACTTACGCACGCTAATGTGTAATGGTAGGGTGATTGTGAGATGAAATGAAGGACCTACAGTTTAACGTGGAATCCGAACCACGGTGGAGGCCTCTCATTCCCCACATTCACAAGATGTCTTGTCAGAGGTGAAGAAAGGGTTCGGTAATCAGTACAGAAAATTAAATATTATAATAATGAGTCGAAAATGATAACACAATTATCAATGAATTATATTAAATCATGGAGACCTGGTGGTCTAGGGGTAAGGTGTCGGACTTCTGTACTGGGGGTCCGGAGTTCAATCCTCAGTCCTGGCATAGATTTATCTGATATCCAAACCCTTCTTTCACCTCTGAAAAGACGTGTATCAATCACAACTTGTGAATGTGTGGAGTGCCAGGCCTCCACCGTGGTTCGGATCCCACGTTAAACTGTAGGTCCTCCAGGTCATCTCTCAATCACCCTACCATTACACATTAGCGTAAGCGCGTATAGCCCGAACGGGTAGTAAGGCACGGTAATAATAATAATAATAATAATATTAAAGTCCATACCACATTCAAAGTTAGTAGTCACCTGGGATTGTGTTTTCTTAGTACCGCATCTTACTACCCATTGTTACTGATTACGCTAATGGTTTTAGGGATGAGAAAGGTTATATTTATAGTAAGTGTACCCGCATTTACTTGAACGGAGAATGGGAAACCATTTTGGAAAAAACTCTCCTCAGTACACCTGACCGAGATTCGAACCTCGATCTCCCTGTCAAACTCAATCTAGTCTACAGTGAGAGTTTATTTATTTTATTAGCCCGTTTAGCTAACTATTCAAGGAGGAATTATACAAGAACGCAGTGAACTGCAAGACCATGTGTTTTGAGTTGTCAATTTCGGCCTTTTTTTTTCTTTTTCTTTTGACCTTGAACCGAGAGAGCAAAGTAACAGCTGAAAACACTGGGGAAGATGTGGGAAAGGTTTTTATCTTTGTTTGCCGCCATCTTGAGAGAAGAACTAAGACAATGGCTACGTTGACCGAACAAGAGTAACAACGTTATCTCTAAAAACAGCTCCTGTAGACTCTTTGTCCCCCTTTTTTGAAGAAGACCGAGCCAGATCCACTCATAAACCTATCAAAGATACCGCGACAATCCTTTCTTCCATCCTTGCTTATCTTTGTCCGCACAGCACTTTATATCTGTTCGTTAAAATCACCCTCCTCGAACCAATACTTCCCAGCCCTTGTAATAAATAAAATGTAGACCTTCTTATTAAACTATTTAATCTTCTTATAACATTACCCATAATGGCCGATCAAGGTAATTTTGGTCACACACTCAATAATTATCTGATACCCCTCCGTGACCGCATGGTATGAGGCGTCGCCCTCGTGCTAGACTAGACTGCCGTTGACACAGAGGTCGGGGTTCGAATACCTGCCATGGTTGTATTGAGGGTATTCCTTAATGAATTTACCTCTCTTACCGCAAATTTGGCTACAGTTGCTGTTAATTATACCTTCCTCATCCCTATATTTCACCAGAGCGGGTAGTAAGACGCTGCCTACACACACACACACACACACACACACACACACACAAAATCGCATATTAAAGTTAAAATCCACAATAATGTGTTTCTTGCATAAATTAGGCTCGACTGATGAACCTTTTTGGCTAGTAAAGTATTAAAAAAAAAGAGTATAATATATATATTTGGTCAATCTTAAAAGCTGGTTTGCCGGATTTCCATAATCAAGCTATCGAAACACATTTCATTATTTCGAGGAATGAAAAATGTTTTAAATCATATTTTTGCAGGCTCATCACACAAATAGATGGGTAATCAGTTTGAATATAAGTAATATATTATATATATATATATATATAGATATATAGATATATAGATACAAATATATCATCATTTTAAACTTATATTCAAACTGATAACCCATCTATTTGTGTGATGAGCCTGCAAAAATATGATTTAAAACCTTTCTCATTCCTCGAAATAATGAACTGTGTTTCGATAGCTTGGCACTAGTAAATCCGGCAACCCAGCTTTTAAGATTAACCAAAAGGCAGGCTTGTAGACTTCGCCATATAACTGGATGATATCATGAAACAAAAATGGGCTGAAAAGAATACTGACCAGAGAAGTCTTGTAAAGAACTAATCAACGAACTTACACTTTAATACATATTTTGTTGCAGTTTAACATTTTACGCCAACAATACGGCACCCCGTCCTACTATACGTTCGGGTTATACACTTTTGTACTAATTAAGATAGGGATTTTAGGGATGAAGAAAGCTATATATAGAGGAAGTGTACCCGCATTTAGGTGGAGGGAGAGTATAAAACCACTATGGAAAAACCACCCTCTGTTCACCCGACCGAGATTCGAACCTCCATCTCCCCGTCATCGGCAGTATAGTCTACTGCAAGAGTAGCGCCTTAGACCATGCTGCCACTGAGACGGGTGTATGTATTAATTAGGCTTAGGTTTAAGAGTTTCAACTTGTTCCACACACTCACTCTCACCGTCATACTCACTATCACCATCCTACTCATACTCACTATCACCATCCTACTCACTCTCACCCTCATACTCACTATCACCATCCTACTCACTCTCACCCTCCTACTCACTCTTACCCTCCTACTCACTCTCACCCTCCTACTCACTCTTACCCTCCTACTCACTCTCACCCTCCTACTCACTATCACCCTCCTACTCACTATCACCCTCCTACTCACTATCACCCTCCTACTCACTCTTACCCTCATACTCACTATCACCCTTATACTCACTCTCATCATCATACTCACTGTCACCATCCTACTCACTCTCACCCTCATACTCACTCTCACTATCCCCTCATCTCCTTGGGTTATGGAAAGAGCCTCCACGGAAAGGATGTACGATTAGTACATTAGTACATTAGTACCGGCTAATATTGCGGTGAGTGACGTAGCCCGGACAGTCGGACATGCATTTAAATAAATAAATCCTTTCCTCTTTATCTAAGCCACGATGCAGTATAAAACACATTTGGTCAAATGGAGCTACTCTGTAGCTTTCGTTCTACAGACAACGGTGTGGGGTGGGACATTTCCGTATAGAGCACTTGATTCAATATGCAGACTCGTCATCAAACATGTGTCAGAAAT
Source organism: Timema douglasi (assembly GCA_901482245.1). Taxonomy (NCBI): domain Eukaryota; kingdom Metazoa; phylum Arthropoda; class Insecta; order Phasmatodea; family Timematidae; genus Timema; species Timema douglasi. Next base: position 61,255 of record CABEEJ010004113.1, read on the forward strand.
TAAATTATTTCACCCAATAATTGTTCTATATCAGCTTTGTTCAAACTTCCCTAGGAAAGAGTTTCACGTAAAACACACTTTCATTTTAATATTCTTTAAAAAAATCTGTTTAAATTCGTTTATAGAGCGACTTACAGGCATTGTTGGTCACAAGGCTAGGTTCAAATCTTGACCCAGGACCACCCTAAAGGGGCCCCGCTCTTGCTTAGCTGACAGAGGGGAAAAAACAAGTTAGGGTGTGGGGTTCTATGCTTATTACCTGTAAAGGTGATCTAGCAAATATTGCCAGATTTATATGATTGCCTAGGTGACCTGGTGGTCTAGGGGTAAGGTGTCAGACTTCTGTGCTGGTGGCCGGGGTTCAATCCTCGGTCCCGGCATATATTTATCTGATAACCAAACCCTTCCTTCACCTCTGACAAGACATCATGTGAATGTGGGGAATGTCAGGCCTCCACCGTGGTTCGGATTCCACGTTAAACTGTAGGTCCTCCATTTCGTCTCACAATCACCCTACCATTACACATTAGCGTAAGTGCGTATAACACGAACGGGTAGTAAGACGTGGTGCTAATAATAATAATAATAATAATAATAATAATAATAATAATAAAAAATATATGATTGCCAAACCCTTGCTTCACCTCTGACAAGACGTGTATTAATTACAACTTGTGACTGAGAAATGCCAGGCTTACACCGTGGTTCGGATTCCACGTTAAACTGTAGGTCTTCCATTTCATTTAACAATCACTCTACCATTATACATTAGTGTGAGTGCGTATAACCCTAACGGGTGGTAAGACGAGGTGCTAATAATAATAATAATAATAATAATTTAAGTATCGTATAGACATAATAATTTACCAATGTTTATAAGTAGAGCATTATTAATTCTTAAATATGGTGAATAAATTATATTTATTTTTAAATGTTAGATTTAAAAAAAGTTCAATAAACATTTCAAGACAAAATGGCGATCATTATTATAAAGGACGCGATAGCTCTAATATCTATTTTAAAATGGCTTTTATTGTTTTTAATACTGTATTTTACTGCAATTTATTTATCTACTTATGCAATATATTTATTTAATAAAATTAATGGATTGATTATCCTTTTTAAATGATTCACAGAAGAGTTTAACCCATAAATATCTAGATCTATTTTGTAGGGACTATATTTTTCTGAATCTGTTGGCGGATGGCTAGTTGTGTGGAGCCAATTCAACCCGGTGCGCGAAGACATCATTAGTGTAAGGGAAGCTACCCAGAGTGGACGTGGTGTTTAAATCGTGTGTTTACAAGATATAGTTCTAAGATTCAACAAAGTGCCATTTATAAGTGCTTAATATTTAGTTTTTTACTTGATAACACATTATTTGGCCTGCAGGAATCAATAATAACATTGACTTTACAATAAAGTAGTGGTCAAACAAAACACAAGGTATTGTACGTGATAGATTCTTTTTTTTAATGTCGTGAATTCGAACACTTTTTAAAGAACTTTTCCAATCAAGTTACTTGTAAAGTTTTAAAAGTAAATTCAGATATAGTTTAATTAAAATATCTTTTATTTCCTATATTAACTTTGACATAAAATTTGATTATCTCGCTCATTTATAGTCATTCGACCATAAAAATTTATTGCCCAATTTTAATAAGTGTATAATTATTATAGTCCTTAGTGATTCAATATTAACAAATTATTGTAGTTCACTAGTTATAAAAGGTCAAACTTGATACCATATACTTTTTGCGTTCCATTGTTGTGAAGTAGTTAATGTATGGGGCTGAAATTTAGTTAAACTAGACTTCCATATGAGGTGTACACAATGAAATATTTATAATAATAATTTATGGATATTAATATTCCAAAGAAAATGATGATTTGTATACATGTATATATATGTATTATTGTACATATATACAACGTGTATCTAAAACATTGCGTAAACTTTGGCAGGCTATTCCTTGAGTGAAAATAGAATAATTCACATCAGCAACCTAGGGTCCATCTTAAATATTAAGGGTGGTATTCATCCCTAAAGATAGGGCTAAAAACTATTGTGTGAAATAGTGTGAAAACTTATTAAGGTATTACAACGAATTCTTGTATACTGCTTATTGAAACCTTGATAATTAATCAGCTAAATGTGCTGTTACCGTTACCCACCCTCATCATGTAAAAATGGGGGGTTGTAACACTTTTATTTGCAATAAAATATGTCAGAGTAAGTATTACTAATTTTGATTTAAGATTACAAAACAAGGCTTAAAAATTAAGATAAAAAGGTGTCTTGAAGAAACTGTCTAGCTTTCCCCGTTTTCGAGATAATCACACAAGTTTGTGCTCAGAGTCAAGTGTAAATGCCTACCAAGTAGGCAACCAGAATCGCAATGTTACTTCGCACTGCAGTAGTTTAAACATTTTTACCGGCACGTGTGACTATGTATCACGTACATTTGGTAAACAGGGCTGGTTTGTGTGTAATGATGGGGAAACTCTGATACTTTTCCTTCTTCATAAGCTCCGATGTGTTTCTATCTATCACATTAGTAAGTTATGCTTACACAGTTCACACTTGGGTGGGATTTTAATCATTACTCTCACTGGAGTATTGAATGCTAAATTAAGAAATACTAATTGTAGTTTGTGTATGTTTTAGTTCCTAGCTTCAAAATCAGATTCATAGCAAGTGTTCAAAATGGCGGCCCCTAACGTCATTGCAATAATTGAGGTGGAGTATCAATGACTTGAGTAATCTTTCGAAAACACGTGGTGTTTCTTGAACCTTATCACCTACAGCACCTATCCTGGCTGACAGGTCTNTAATCTTTCGAAAACACGTGGTGTTTCTTGAACCTTATCACCTACAGCACCTATCCTGGCTGACAGGTCTTCCTCGCATTCAATGGCTGTCTCGTACACCAAAGCTTTGAAAAAAAACCTCACAGAAAAAGTCTAACGTATTAAGGTAAGGAGAGCGTGTTGGCCACGCAACACAGATATACAGGCTGCCTACCTGGCAAGAGTTAACACTTGTATTTGAAATCAAACATGCATGATTATCTCGGAAACGAGGAAAGCTAGACAGTTTCTCCAAGACACCTTATTTGTTAATTTTTACTCCATGTTTTGCAATATTAAGTCAAAATTAGTAATACTTCCTCTGTCATATTTTATTGCAGAAAAATGTGTTACAACCCCCTCCCCCCCATTTTTTTTACATGATAGGGTTGGGTAACGGTAACAGCACATTTAGTTTATTAATGAGCAAGGTTTCTATAAGCAGTATACAAAGATTCGTTGTAATACCCTAAGCATAATATTTCACACAACAGTCCTTTTTAGCTCTATCTTTAGGGGTGAATATCGCCCTTAATATTTAAGATGGACCCTAGGTTGCTGATGTGAATGACACTATTTTCACCCAAGGAATAGCTTGCCAAAGTTTGATGCAATGTTTTAGATACACGTTGTATATTAATTAATGTTTATAATACAATATTACCCGCCTCAGTGGCGTGGTTGGCTAACGCGCTAGTCGTGTCGAGCTCTACTGTTGAGCTCTACTGTTGAGGACGGGGAGATCGAGATTCAAATCTCGGTCGTGTGAACTGGGGGTGGTTTTTTCTAAATGGTTTTACACTCTCTCACCACGCAAATGCGAGTTCACTTCCTCTAATTCAACCTTCCCAATTCCTAATCCATTAGCGTAATTAGTACTTAAAGCGTATAACCCGAATGGGTAGTAAGACGCGGTGCTAAATAATAATATAATACATATTGACAATAATGATGTTAATACGATTAATATTAATTACAACATTATTTCGTTGTGTACACCTCATATGGAAGTCTAGTTAAACTAAATTTCAGCCCCATACATTAACTACTTTATCACAACAATGGAACGTAAAATGTATATGTATGTGTATAACTAGTGAACTGCAATAATGTGTTAATATAGAATAACTAGAGACTATAATAATTATACACTTATTAAAATTGTATGGTAAAATTTGTTCATTAAATATATTGGGGTACAGTTTGCAAATTGTTCAATAATACATCAAACTTTCAACAATACATCAAACTTTCAACAGTACTTATATTCACAGTATATAAAAGAGTAGGTTTAATTATTATGCCAATTATAAATTGAATGTTATATTTTTATTATCTTAGATTATTTTAAATAAAAAAATCAATGAGATAAAAATATGATTGTTGAAACCAAGATAACGTACTGGGTCAATGCCTTGTGTGGTAGAGATTGTAGTATTGTAGTGAGTTGGAGGGATTCCCCAACAAAGAGACAAACTGAAGTTGGTAATCTTCTTACCCTCGATTGTTGGGGCCCCTCACCATTGTTGCACTATACCATGTCTATGATTTCTTTTGGTTTCAGGATTTTTTTCTAGAATTATTCAATATTGTTTCATGCATTTTCTCTTCCAGGATTTTTGTTTGTTTTAATTATTTAATATTGTTTCTTGGTTTTTTGTGTGCGCCCGTTTTTTTTAGCTATAAATATCAGCGTCCCCCTCTTCTTTTAACATGTTAGGTAGGATTAGGTTAAGTCACGCTGTTGTTTTATAGCTAAAAAGATAGTGCGAATATTTGATTGAGTTTTACCTATTTTTAAACACGTGAATACCATTCTAAACAAACTAAATCATCAGCTTCAAATCGAAGGTTCGTTTTGTTTGTGGACGGATGTGTTATACAGCGTGTTTACGAATAGTTTACTCAATGAATGAAGTGTTTATATTGTGTTTATTTTGTTGATTGCAAATTCTCATTGTTGCACTTGCACGTTTGCATGTTACACTGTCAGACTGTTACACTGACGGGAGAGATTCTACTCCGGGCTGCCCCTTTTACCCCATTGCCTTTATTAAAATATATTATACAAATATACTTAAGCCTACAAATAAAATTATCTTTACAGATTGTAAATTACAATATAATACATTTAATTTTTCAGAATTTAAACTGGTAGTTTGGTTAGTTAAAATTTTATATAATAATTTCTTATGCTCCTTTGATTAAAAAAATATTTTTTTAATTTGATAATAACAATAATAATTTTGCAACTATTCCTTCATTTGTAAGATATTACTTCTGAATAGTTTTGATCACAAGCACATAACAGTTTCTCTAATGACTGCGTATTACTACCCGTTCGGTTAATACGCTCATGTGCTAGTAATCAAGCTAATGTGTTAAGAATGAGAGGGGCATAATTTACAGCAAGAGTGCTCACATTTGCGTGTAGAGAGAGTGTAAAACTATTTTGATAAAAAAAAAACCGCCCTGAGATGCACCTTACCGGGACTCGATACCCGAATTCCCCTTCATTGGCAGCACAGTATTGCTAGAATGACGCCTTAGACCTTTCGACCACCAAAGCGAGTCCGTTACAAATAAGGACCCCGTTTGATCCTTGGAGGCTAGTATCAGTAAAACAAGCTAGGCCCCAAGTTATTGTTTTTAATATTTTGATTTTTTTTTAAGTTATTGTAATGTAAATTAACCCCATTAAACCATCATGGGCAGCTCCGGGATTTGAATCAGGTAAGACAGTTTTATTATGTAGTCGATTCCTGCAGGCGTAAGAGGTCATTTGACAAGTTCATCGTTTAAAATGCTATTTTGAGTTCAAAACTTGCATGTTTTGAACTCAAGTGCTTTCACCATTAACGAATAAATCGTAAGATTTCATGGCAACATTTTCAAAAATCTGATTTTGATCTATGCCCTTTTAAACTAAAGTATTGTTTGTTTACTTATGAATGATTTTCAATTATTATAGTTCTAACAAAATAATTAATAAAAAGATGAGGCCAGTTTACTTAAAACTAATTTTTGAAGACATAAATTATTCTAAAAAAAGATATTGTTTAAAATGAATTTCAGTCGAATATTTTACATGATTTTTAATAAAATAATATTTACTGTTTCATTTTGAATAAAAACTCTAACTGAATCATAAATTCCTAATCTTGAGGCCAAAACTTTCAAAATGCTATACAATCAAGTAAAAATAAGTCAACATATTAAACGGTCTACACGCAATGGACAGCGAGACTTTATTCACGAAATATACCAATTAACGTTTGTTTCTGGAACACACTCGTCAAAGAGATAATTATTTATATTAAGGTGCGGCAGAAGGGAGTGCAAGTATTTTTCAGTTTTTAGAGAATATAAATTTGTTGGCAAAAATTAATCAAATATTTATCCAGTAGCAACCATAGTTTAGTTTTCTGCACATGCTAATAACAGATCTTGAATATCTGTCAAGGGTGTCCTGGAATGTTGTCAAGATTTTCTCTTTATTTAAAATGTTTTGACAACATTCCAGGACACTCTTTACAGATATTCAAGATCTGTTGATATTAATATGTGCAGAAAACTAAACTCTACATTGCTACTGGAGAAATATTTGATTTATTTTTTGTAAAAAAAATGTAATGCTATAAAAACTGTAAAATTACTCGTGCGCCCTTCTGCCGCACCTTAATTTATGCACTAAACTCAATTATAAAATGTTTTATTACACAATTGTGTGTAAATTCTCGTTTTACTCTGATAAGATATTATCACATTTATTTGTTACTTCAGATGGTTTTATATGAATATTAATTTGTAACGCAAAAAAAAGCTCATAATGGGAGTAAATGAACATAATTTAAATATTTTAGCTGTCAATATTTTTATTGGCAAAGCTTCGAAGCCGGAATTTGTTTCCAAACGAAGATGAAGTTGATTTTTTTCTAAGTAAAGTCAAAGTTTCGACACCCCGAGTGCTAAATAAACATTTGTTTACATTTCCTTTGTTGAGGTTTTTACTAATCAGCCATTAAAATGTCAACAAATATTCTAGTTAATTATACAGGTCTTGCAAAAGCGATGGACTGGGTGTGTTTGATTTGGGCTACAGCAAATACAGGTGCTTTACCCTAAAATAATCATTTAAAAACGGATATTTATTAGATTTCTAGTAAGTCTGAGGTGTCTAGAATACATATGATGGTATTAAAGTAAAAACTATACCATTTGATTTTTCTTGGTGTTTATAAAAAAAATGTAAAATTAAAAGTTTAATATTCTAGACAAGTAAAGAGTGGAGGGATATTTTAAAGACTTAAATACGCCGATAAGGACACCCAGTCACTGTCTAAACATTTAATAGCAATTTTACTCTTGTCATTAGAAAGTAAAAACTTATCGATAACGTGAACGAAATGGATTAGAGATAAAATTAACTGATAGTAAATAAATAAAATATCACAAATTGAGCTTACACAGAAACACATGGGTAGATATTAATGTATGACGAGGGTAGTCATGGGCACCTTTTTGAAACTCCTGGTACATACCGGCTTATAATATAATATTCTTGTTGAAATTTAAAATTTATTAATCCAGATAGTATAAATGGCAAATAAATAAATAGATAAGTTAAATTATTATTATTATTATTATTATTATAATTAGCACCGCGTCTTACTGCCCGTTAGGGTTATACGCACTTACGCTAATTTGAAATGGTAGGGTGATTGTGAGATGAGGTGGAGGACCTACAGTTTAACGTAGAAACCGAACCACGGTGGATAAGTTATAAATAATGTAACTTGCAATTGAATAATTTAAAAAAAAATACAAGGTCTGATTAAATTGAACAATTTGTTTTTTAATGTCTGTTTGAGTAAATAACATAAGCCGAGAATTAAATGTTAAATGTAGAGTGAGCGAGGAGCGACAGTTATAATATAATTTAAAATAGTGGAGGGTCAACGAGATACAACTATTACATTTAAGATAGTGGAGGATAAACGAGATAAAACTATTAGTTTTAAGGGAGTGGAGGATCAACGAGATACAACTATTAGTTTTAAGGGAGTGGATGGTCAACGAGATACAACTATTAGTTTTAAGGGAGTGGAGGGTCAACGAGATCCAACTATTAGATTTAAGATAGTGGAGGGTCAACGAGATACAACTATTTCTTTTAAGAGAGTGGAGGGTCAACGAGATACAACTATTAGTTTTAAGATAGTGGAGGATAAACGAGATACAACTATTAGTTTTAAGGGAGTGGAGGATCAACGAGATACAGCTATTAGTTTTAAGGGAGTGGATGGTCAACGAGATACAACTATTAGTTTTAAGATAGTGGATGGTCAACGAGATACAAATATTAGTTTTAAGATAGTGGATGGTCAACGAGATACAACTATTAGTTTTAAGGGAGTGGAGGATCAACGAGATACAACTATTAGTTTTAAGGGAGCGGAGGATCAACGAGATACAACTATTAGTTTTAAGGGAGTGGAGGATCAACGAGATAAAACTATTAGTTTTAAGGGAGTGGAGGGTCAACGAAATACAACTATTAGTTTTAAGGGAGTGGAGGGTCAACGAGATACAACTATTAGATTTAAGGGAGTGGAGGATCAACGAGATACAACTATTAGTTTTAAGGGAGTGGAGGATCAACGAGATACAACTATTAGTTTTAAGGG
>CABEEJ010004114.1:0-26428 GCA_901482245.1 Timema douglasi
ATCACCCTACCATTACACATTAGCGTAAGTGCGTATAACCCGAACGGGTAGTAAGACGCGGTGCTAATAATAAAAATAATAATAATTTAAGTAAATATGGACACAGCGCTGCTACCACAAAAAATAAGGTTCCAAATGGTTATTTTCATAATCTTTTGTTTCAATATCGTCATATGGTGAACTGTGTTCTTATTTTAATTGTAAAAGCCATGTTATATTTGTTCCCTATATATATTTCTATCCACCTTTCCTCTACCTTAGTCAATATATGACAAAATCTACCTCAAAAAGCTAAAATAAGTTTTCCTTAAATATATATATCATTTCTGCAATGATGGTTTCTTCCTCACTTGTACGATTCTCTCTCACATTCTTAGCTTTCATATATTTTTTATTTCATCTTATATTATTATTGATTCTTTTGGTATAATTTACTAGTTGCCACTTTTGTATTGACATGTCTTTAAACCTAAATTCCTTATAAAAATAGCATGTTGCAAGAGATAGGACATTCATATTTATTTTTAGCTAAACTATAAAAATAAATTTCTATAAAGTTTTTATCATTTTAAATCTCACTGTTAAAATAAGCCAATAAATTAAGAACTTTTGGTCTAAATAGGAAGTTTGGACCTATTTTGGTTCAAAAACTAGGGTGGTCCAAATCTGATTTTTCACTCAATTTACTACTATGTGTGTGTGTGCGCGCACACGTGCATGTACCTTTAATCAAATTTATAAGCGCTGATTATATTACTGATGTATGGTGTCAGGAGTAGGATTGCATTGTTATTTATATATCACTCAATTCAATACTAGGACATTGTGAAATTAGAGTACCAATCTCTTTAGGTATAAATAGGTTATTATTTCTTAGATTGGTATACCTGAATTCATATAAGTCTTAGTTTGAAATATTTAATCTATTATAATAATATTAAATAGCTCGCCCACAAAATATATTTATGAGGAGTAAGGCATCCTATAGTTTATTAATTGAAACAGGGTGTCAAATAGGTCACAAAAGTCACGAAAAACCTACTTATTACAAAAAAGGCCACAAAAGCCCCTGAAAAGTCATGAATTTGCAATATTTTGTTCATAAAGTCACGAAAATATTTTTGTTTGAATTTCCCATGCATCGTAACAACATGAAAACGTCAAATGTCGATTCACCCACTTCCCATGATGCCATGCGCTAGCCGCAAGTTGCTTGATTGTTTTTACCGTGATACCAAGGACAAGGTTAATGTTCGCCATATAGTTAAAGTTAAATGTTGCTTGTGAGTGCATTATGCCTATATATGAATTATATATTGTTTGACTGATTACTGAAGTAATTTTATGGTCAAAAAAGGGCACCAAAAAGTCACTTATTTTTGTTTCTCTAGCTCAGTTGACACCCTGTGAAATGAATCAAATAGGACTTAGTAATGTAGTATTAAAGTGGACATCATAGAGGAGTTTGTTTTCTTTTAACTTGGAGCAGTGGGATACTATTGCTGTAGGTATTTATTTCCAAAAATATTTTCAATCTAAATTAATTTTCAGTCTCATACACACCTGGTATATTAAGTGAAATTTGTTTAACAGAATAAAGTCGGCAAAAAGTGTGAGGAAATTTTTAAATGGCACAAGAATTTTCAGCTATTTTTGTGACAGTTTGTGAAATACGAAGCGGTAAATCATAAATAAATCAGTATAATCTATGATCTTATCTTTACAATTTATGTTTTTTTGCAAAGAGCAGTGACATATTTGTCTTAAATTATTCAAATCTTTTGTCCACTCTTATGGAAAAATTACATAAAGAGGTTATGTTCTTTCACCAAATTGGTTTTTGGTTGAGTTTCATGTCAGTACAGCTACAGTCTGGATAGCTAGATCTTATAACTTTAGATCAAATTTATTTTTGAACAGTAAAGGACAATTTTAAGAAACTAATGAAAAATATCCAAGGTATTTAAATGCCAATTTCATTTAATCTTTTATAAATTTAGGCTTGATGAAATTAAGTCCAGTAAAGCTAGATCTAATGAATTCATATTAAATGTAGTTAAATAGAGTTTAGCATATGTGCCTTAATGCCTAATAGCTTTGAGTTGAATGACACATGCTTGTTGTATTTTGCTTAAATCGGGTTTTGGTCTGTATTGTGTCTGAGAAATATTTGACTATTGTTTCAACTATATTTTGTTTTGTTTTTAGGTAATGCCAAACAACCCAATATTTTAAGTCAAATGATTGCAGAAGCGCGAGAAATACGTGACAACCAAAGTTACAGAAATAACGCTGTAGCTGCGTCAACTAAACAAAACCATACAGAAGAGTCGGTATGCTATTTTTATCATATTCAAATAGCAACATGAAACTATAAAATTATATTCAATTATTTACTTTTAAGAAACACGTTAATCATATTTTAAAACATAAGTAGGTTTTATAGAAAATTAATATCTTGTGGTTAAACTGGGAATCACAATGATAAATTTTAATTGGGACTCAAAAAATAATTTTATAATTTGCAATTTATAAAAAAAAATATATTTCTCATAAATAAGATGAATATCCTCTATAGTTTAGTTTTCATTGGGGTTAAATGTGTGTCATATGATAATGAATTAAAGTATACATTTATAATGGGTGATATATAATTATTTACTATATTCTGAATAGAGGTATTTATGATTTGTGTTAGTAGAAAATGCTATTAGTAAGAGAGTCACACTGTCACAAAGAATCCGTAACATAGTGAATCATAAAGCAGCTTTGGTTGGTCAAAAAATACCACATAAACATTTTTAGGCACAAATAACTCTAGTGTTGATATGCCTTTGGGTACACCCAAAAAATACACTTTGACATGGGAGTCCTTGGTTTGATTCCTATGTCCAGATGTCACTTTTAAATTTATATGGGAAAGAAATAAGTAAAGATTTTAGGCGCAAAGAACTATGGAGTGGATGTGCATTTGGATCCTCCCAAAAAAATGCACTTTGAACTGAGATTACTTATATTGGAAAGGAATAAGTAAAGACAATGGTTTTGACAGAACAACGGGTAGCAAAATGCTATTTATTGGTATCAAAAATTATTAAACCTGCTCATAAAATATTTGTTGGGTAATAGAGTAAAGTTAAAGGGTCAACAAAATAGATCCAAACGATTTGAATACGATTTCTTAGTTCAGAGACTTTAGATATTATTTATTTACTTTAAATTACCATATTACTTTTAGCTAATAATGCATTAAATTATTTTGGAAACCCTTACAAATATATTATTCTTAAAAATCCAATTCAACTAATTGTGGTCACGAAACTTAAGAATGACTCCTCCTTAAAAGTTAATTATGTCCATTAGACCTTTTCAAACACATACATATGAATTTTAAAAAAGAATCATAAAATATTGATGTCATTAGAAAGCATCCTAAATGTTTAATAATTATTAATATAATGCAGATAACTCCAACTTTTAGGAAGTTGCTGTCCAAAAAAAAAAAATATTCTAGTGGAATTTACTTTTTAGCTTAGAATAAGATATCTATGATCATTTTTAAGGAATAATAACTGGGAACAATATTTTTTATTATTGTTCTTCTATGTAAAGTCAGGTGTGCTGGCTCTCCCCTCATTTAATATTTTGCTTTTTAATCTGTAAAAAATATCATTTACAACACTAATTAAATTTTTAGTGATTGAGACTGCTGATGACAAAGATTTGGGCTCAAATCCTAGTTGGGTGTACTGATGTTTTTTTTATAAATTGTTTTCCCCATTCGGCCTACATTAAAATATGTGTGCACTTTCTCCTAACTCAACCTTTCTCTTCCCTAACTCATAAGCGTAATTAGTACATATTATGTGTACAAACTTAACAAGAAATAAGATATGGTGCTAAAAAAGTTAATTAATCTTTAATTTAGCATTGGGTTGGATCCAATATTGTACAAATCCAAATATTCATTTAACTTTCGAATATCAAATTAACATCCAAACTTTGGAAAAAATAATGAGCCTCAGAGGAAATAGAAATATTATGGAATAATAAAAAATAAAATTAGTAAGTAAATGTTAAAAAAAAGTCTCATAAATACATTTATTTAAAAATTAAGTGGCCCAATAGTTAAATAATTTTATAATAATTGAAATTAATAAAACTAAATGAAGAGGATATATAAAATAAGTGAAAATTTAAGAAAGAAAGCCTTCTTAGGGAAAGAGGAAAAACGTGGAAACAATCATATGCACAAAGATGACATCTTCCTTTCTTCTGTCTTATATAGTAAAAGTAGTCATGCGCGCATGTATGCACACACACACTAATTTTAACACAAATTTAATAAGGGAATGTTGTCTTTATTAAACAAAAAGAGAAGAAAGAATTCACTCTTAATTCAAATTATAGTAATTAATTCATTGTTTGAGCAAAGTGTATGAATACCGTTTTCAAAATAGAATAATACACTGTTTTAGTGAAATGTATTCCCTCTTCTCTTTATAAAAAGAACCATATAGCTGAAGCTATTATTTATGCTTTTTAGTGAGGAACTCTCCATCTAGATATCATATTCTGAAAATTGAAAAATGACACATGGATACGGCTAGAGCATTGGTGTACTAAGTCAAAAGTCCTGGGCTCGATTCCCATATCTAGGTGTCATTTCTCAATTTTCAAAATATACCTTCTCTTTTTGTGTGATAAAGTCAATAATACAGAAATATTACTTAATTTGTATTAAAATTAGTGTTTAAATGTGTGTGTGACTACATTTACAATAGAAGGAAGAAGATGTCACCTTTGTGCATTGGAGTTATGCCCACATTTTTCTCTTAGAAAGGCTTTCTTAATTAAATTAACACTTATTTTCCTTTTTCTTTATTTTTATCATTTTCAATTATTATAAAATTATAAATACATTCATAACATTGAAACATTTAGTTAAATGTTAAATTAATGGTTTAGGTATGGTTAAGATCATCCTATAATTGTGGGGGTTTTAAACCACGAATGAGAAGTATTAGGGCTTTGAAACAAATTTCAATTGAAAAATTGAATACATGTTTACTTTCTCAGGTCAGGTGATTGTGAAAAAAAATTATCTCCAGATTATGATGAATTTTTACTTTTTATGGAACCCAAAAAAGTGTATTTTACAATTCTGTCTGTCCCCATCCCATGTCTTTCAGTTTGTCTCCGGCCACGGATCCAAAATGGTTTGATGGATTTTGTTCCAACTTTATATTTAGATATTTTAGGGCTTCACCTCAATTATTATTTTTTTTTACCTTTTTTTACCTAACCCTTCGACAAAGGGTAGTTAACTGATGAGTAATAATTTTTTGAATTCCAAAGTATCAAAAAATGGCTCTATTGGTTTTGTTTAAAAATAATATCTAGAATTTGTTTGCCATGGAAAATAGCACTATATAATTGGTTTAGAGCAAAAATTTGTTGAAGGGTAGCTTAGTGATGAATGACTTTTCAAAAACTTTAAATATTTTACAAATGGCTTTAATTATTTCATTCCAAATGTGTATCTTAGGAGGGTTTGACATGTCAAACAACAGTGTTTACTTGTTTTTGGTTTAAAACTCATTTTTGGGTAGTTCACTCAAGACTAATTATTTTTAAAACTTGAAATATTTAAAAGATGACTCCAACGATTTGGTTCTAAATGAGTATCTTGATAATGTTTGACATGATAATTAACACTGTATATTTGTTTCGAGGGTAAAAACTCATTTATGGGTAGTTTGCAGATGAATGATTTTTAAAAAGCTGGAAATATTTTAAAATGGCCTAACGATTTGATTCCAAATGGGCATCTTGGGATTGTGTGACATGACAAATAGCCTTGTACACTTTGTTTTGGTTAAACATTCAATAAAGGATCTTTTACTGAGGTATGATTTTTGAAAATGGCATTAACAATTATTATGCTTGAAATGTTTATCTGGCGATTGTGTGACATGACCATAAAGTTGTACTTGTGTAGATGTAGTGTACTGATGACTGTTTTTTATTTACTTTAAATATCAAAAATAAGTGATTTGTTTTAAAGCTGGTATCAAGAGACTATTTTATATATAATTAGTAATTTATCTTATTTTATCCAAACAAATTAATTTATGGGTAGCTTACCCAGATCAAATTATACAAATTAGAGTGTTTTGAAAATTGACCTTTAATATTAAATTCAGAATGTGAATATGTGGATAGTTTTTCATGTTAAATAATTGATAGCTTTGAATATTAGAAATAAATAATTTTAGGGTAGTTTATGTACAATTTATTTTTGAAAATTAGAATTTTGTTAAATATATTTGAATAAGAATAATTTATTTTAAAATTGACATATAAAGTGATTATTTTGATAAACAAGATTATGTGTTTGTTTTTATTAGTAAAAATCATTTAAGAGTAGTTTACTAAAAACCTTTTATTGAAAATTTTCTGTGACGCTATGTTGATACATATTATGTGAAAGCTTGTGCGATATTTTTTTTTCACGGATTTGAGGGGTTTGAGTATTAGAGGGGCCCATTGCTGCTTCAAAGAAAAATATGCTTGTTTTTAAAGGATGATGATGAACTATTAAACAACAAGACTATGGTACAGTATTCTGAAGACTCTGGTACACTTGTTCCAACCCATGACCTTTTGGATGTCATGTTGTTGAAAAATCTTCATTCTACTGCACAGAACAATCCCAGTACCTTGATTGAACTTCAATCGAATCTTGGAACAATGGTCATTAACAGTGACACAGAGGAGGAACCCACAATGAAAAGTGAGTCAGTCAACTTTAATACAAGATGCATTTAATAATTTTTCATATTTTTTTGTGAATTTATATTATAATTAAACTACTTCTAATTTTAAGTAATAAACTTGCTTACTAAACAGTTGCGCTGTTCTAAAAACAATCCCATTAATCCTATTTCCCAGGCCTCCACCGTGGTTCGGATTACACGTTAAACTGTAAGTCCTCCATTTCATCTCACAATCACCCTAACATTACACATTAGCGTAAGTGCGTAGAACCCAAACAGGTAGTAAGAGATGATGATAATAATAATAATAATAATAATAATAATGTTTGTAATATTTAATGATAAATCAAGTTATTCTCAACTTACAATTCAGGTGGTGGTAAAAAAATTACTTGAATTTTACCTCATTAATATTGTTGTGCACTATACATAACAGCTTAGACTGGAAATAAGTTTTTTACAAATATTGACAGATTCATAATTGATGAAGTTTGAAATTTTTTGAAGCAAAGTCGAAGCTGATATCGGTTTCAAAGCTATGTTGAAGTTTCAAAGTTTCACACACCTTAAGATACCTAAGGGAAACTAGTAGGTATATGACTAGAGGTAAAATGAAATAACTACCTACATAATCTAATTTAAAAAAAAATAAAACACTATAATACTACCAATAGACCAGTTGACATCTACATTGTTGGTGGAATCAATTCAGGACAAGTTGGATTTTATCTTAATTTGTTCAATTGGGTGTCATAAAACACATATAGATTTTGCACCCCCTGATTGGCCTGAATTTTGTGGCAATCTTTTAAAAAAGAACGAAAACAAAATTACTCATTTTTAAATATTTGTGATTATCTCGGTATAAATTTTAAAGAAAATTATGCTATAACTGAAATTATAGATGAGTAAATTATCTACAAAGATTTATATACATTTTTGTCTTATGACTGCCTGTTTAGAAGCAATAGGCGTTAAAATATATGCCATTTTTAATAGGTGTTTTTACATTTATTTTATTATTGGAATTTTACAGCTACATAGTTTATTTTACTACTTTATATAATTTTTAATGATTCCAGTCAAAAAACATTTGGTTTACTATGTACTCGTTTCTACAGGACCTATAGGTAGAGTAGTTCATGCATTTTTTTCTTTGTGGTATCCCGAGGAGGCCTAATCCACAATGCTGACATTCCTTTTCTTTTGAAGTTGATAGTTCATCAAATTTTATTTTCTTGACTCTTTACAAAATCTCTCATATTCCAGAGCTAGTTTATAATTTTTGGAATATTCCAAAGCGTTTTATTTTTCAATATTGTATCTCCTAGTTATCTAATTAATCCACGCCCACACTATTCGAACAAGAATTGCCTTGGGATATACCACACATTACGGAGCAATGCAAACCAGCTTTGTGACAGCTACAAGCTGCGTTACAACCTTTTGCATATTTACAAGAAATGAGTTTCAAGAACTCCTGAGGATATGGTTATTGTAAAGCTACAGCTTTGGTTGCTGATAATTATGCTCGGTTTGGGAATTTTTGTTAATAGCTTGTGTGAAGCATTGGTATCTATATTTAGTTAATGATTCACAGTTTTTGGCTCCATATAGAAGTGGAAATTGTTTTTCTTTTTCGATGACCTCTGGAGACGTATTTGTATCCTTTAAAAACTTAACAGCCCTTTGTACAGTTTTCGAGAAGCTTAACACACTTCATTTTTCCCTGCCGGTGTAATGTGGAAGTAGTATTACCGCTACTAAATGAGAAAAAACAAAATATTCTTCCTAAATGATGGATCCACAAAGCTATTGTAGGGTGTATACATCCTGCTCTGAGACTTTCCTTTGCCCAGCTTAAATAAAAAAGGTTAATCTGAGATTCACATAAGGCAGTATGGACGACCAATAAATTAATGGCCCTGGTTATCATCAATACCAATTCGGGCTATTTGGTGCTTCAATTGCAGCAGTGACAAGGTACCAGCATCTTCAGCAGCTTGCTTGACTATAAAACCTTAAGATGAAAATCATGTACACAGAGTTGAGATTATACTACTTTATTTCCTCTTGTTCGACAAGAACTTCCCTTCGGATATAGATGCTACCGTTTTTTGGTAAAAATGAATGTCCATGGGTACAAAAAATTTCGCTCAAGAAAGCGCTCAGTAACGTTAGTGCTTTTTGCTATACCATCTTCCATTAATCCATTGTATCTGGTGAGACGTGTTTTTTTACATAGGTTATGTATTTTTCCTAAATTCCAGAATAAACTTATTGTTGGTGCTCGATGCTTTTGTGGAGCATAAATCATCTTTCATACATGAACAGTTATTTCTAAATCTCTTTAGTTTTCAATGAATGCAAATGCACTCTACAAGGCTGAGTTTTCTTTTTCATATTCCTTTTTCAATGAAGAGTGACATTGGATAAGGCGATAGTTTGTATTTGAAGTACTCCTTTAATGTTTCTCAAATTTGTTGAGAAATGAAATTCTTTGGAAAAACAAATTAGCAGTAATTGAAAGAAGTGGGGATTGAGGGACAGCGAACGGAGGTAATCTGTCTGACTCAATGTGAATAATTGACCTGGAACACAATGAGAGTTAGCTATACAAATTAAAAAAATTGTAAATTTGGCTTGCTTCTAGTAGGGAGAGTTTTACTTTTTATACACACAAATCTAAAATGCTTCTATACAGGTTTTCTGCTCTTTTGACGACCTTGGACCTTTCTTCTGTTTACCTGCCATAAATATTTATATTGACACTATACAAGTATTTATATTTTTTATAGAATTTTTATAGTAAAAAAAAATTAACAACCCACAAAAAAATCAAATATTTCTGTGCTTATTACTTTGGGACAGGCATAAGAACAAAATGAAAAAATATATTACTTATAGAATTTACTCGTATTTAATTTTTGGTACACACACATTTTGCCTTAAAGTTGATAGTTACCTAGATATTCCCAAATATTTTAAAATACGTAAGTTTTTTGCGATTTTTCCAAGATGTCAGCCAAATCTGGGCCTGTCAGCTGGTGCAAAATTACTATGTGTTTTATAAATGCCAGTAAAGCTAATTGATTTTGATTTCAGTTTGTACGAAATTTGTCCTGCTAACAGCCATACCTGTCAACTTAACCTGCAATAGTTAGTCCTGTTTGCTATCCCTTAGTAAACCTTGATCTTTTATTCATGTAGTTTTTTCCCCTTATCTCCTTTAAGCCAATTTATACATTTTGAGCAAATCTTTTACACTTAAGTGCATACCTTAAAAAACATTTAATGCTTATTTATTTTATTGACTAATTGATGATAATTTGTATCCAAAATTTTACAAAGTGACTCCTTCAGGGTTTTCCTATACAACTTTTCATAACCTTAACAAAATACTGAAATTAACATTTTGTACAACTGGCTATTACTCACTAATATATTTTTTAAAATGACACTTGAACAAAGGAATTTAACCTAAAGCTTTTGTCTTAGCATTCCAAATGCTTTCACTATGAACTATTCGTGTTATATTAATGTAGCTATGCATTCTTTTATGTATATAGTTAATCAAATACAATCATAATAAATATTTAACGATGTTGACATTTTAATATTCTATATACTACATTATTAAAGCAATAGATTTGTTCAAAATGAAATAGAAAAATATCTATGTAAATATGATCAATGATATTTTACCAACCTCAGTTGGCAATAAGGAGATTATTTTTATATAGTTGAAAATAAAATCATATTTTAAAATTTATCTATTTCTATAAATAATATTTGTAAATAAATTAATGAGAAAGTAAAACAAATGATTACTTACACATAGTTTTGTATATCACTGTTAATAATTAGGCTCTATTCATTTGCTTTTGCTCTTGGATACCCGGCCCCGAAACAAAGCTCATGTACTGGTGCAGAATGTAGAATTTTGATATACATACTTGGCATTCTTGAATAGGGATGTGTGAGAAGCACTTTTGCAATTTGAAAAATATAAAAACATAAATATAAAAAAATATATTTTGAAAGTAAAAAAATATAGAATATGTTTATTAAAGTACATATAATAGTTGCGTAGTAATTCTCGGATACAAACAGTACCACATGATCAGGTGGGTCCTTGCAAAAAAATCCGTTCTACCTATACCTTTAGAGAAAGACAACATTAAAGTTAGAGATTGGTGATGTGGCAACACACTCTTCAATTTCATAGTCACCGGTGACTAGACGTGGACATAAATGCGAGGTCACTAGTGTGTAAGCAGCAATGAACTTCACACATCTATATATTGGGATATGGTAATGGCAATGGGAGCATCTAACATCCAAGCCAGACTTGCACCGCAGCTGTGCACTGATCGCTTTCCCGGAAGACATCATTCAAACGTGAATGTTTTTCACTGTTTGGAACAGCTTTGTAGGGAGACAGGTCAAATGGAACCAACTCCACGAGTGGATGCAGGACGGCTACGCAACATATGAACAACGGGTGTTGACGATGCTGTAAGAACTACCGTACAACAACAGCCAGCATGCAGCTCCTGGGACGTAGCAGAAGCTATGCACATGTTGAAGCGGTCAGTTCTTCAGGTTTTGCTAGATAAGGGCTACCACCCATACCATTATGGAACAACGCAGAATCTGCTCCAGGCTGAAGTGGCTCATCGGGTACAGTTTTAGTAGATGCTAACTGGCTACAGCAGCAGCATGCCGTGAATCCGAACTTCATTAGACACGTTATTTGGACTAATGAAGCCTCTGTCACACGAAAGGGAATGAATAACACCCATAAACAACACATGTGGGCAAGTGCTAACCTGCACGTCTCTCGTATCTATCAGTATCTATTCATCATGAATGTATGGGCAGGCATTGTTGAGGATGCGATTATGGGCTCCTATATGCTACCAGATTGTTTGGATTCTCACATATACTATCTGTTCCTTGACACGATTTTACCTGGACTGCGGGAAGACGGATGTGTTATCAGTCTGACAGTGTCCCTGCACACTCTGGGGCACAAGTGCAGCAACTATTTGGGAAGTCTCACTCAATCAGTGGATTAGGAATGAGGGGCCGGTGGAATGACCACTAAATGAGGTCACCTAAAAGCACTGGTGCACCCACCTGACGCCCGACATAAGTCACCTGAGGACATTGGGGCATGAATCAATGCAGCTGTTGACGACAGTTGGTGGTGACATGATTCACCACATTCACACCAAATACATACATCATTTAGCGCAATGTCTAGCCCTGCGAGGATCAACCTTCGAACACCTACTGTAAACTAACATATTCGTTTGATGTAAGTTTCAGGCACAGCTTTGCCACACCACCCGCCCTCTAACTTTAATGTAGTTTTTCTTAAAATGTATGGGAAGAACATATTTTTTCCAAGGAGGGTTTTTGACTTTTATATATATATATATATAAAACATCTAATCATATTATACCATCCGTATCCGCAAATTACTACTCACCCCGTATAGCTCAGGAGAGTGCTAATTGATGTATGTTTGACTAATAAACTTGGCAGGGTATTGGTTGGATGTCACCTATCAGATAATTTCAGAATAACTAATTGGTTGAAATAAGGAGATGAACTTTTACTATTACTTTTTAATCTAGCCTTAGAGTATGCTATTAGGTTAATACTAGAGAGTAGGGAAGGGTTGACATTTAACAGTACAACACAGCTATTAGGATATGCAGTTAATTCTGCTTTCTTGGGCAATAGTAAACAAGCATTTGCAATAAATGCAGACATTTTTATTACAAACTAGTAATGGAGGAAATAAGTTTAGAGGTGATTGGTGAAAAGAATAAGTATAGAATAAGTATATGATCACACATAAAACACAGGTTGGAGACAATAATATAAAGATTACTTCAAACAACATATTGTTTGACAAGGTCAATAATTTTTATTATTCAGGAGCAATTTTTACTAGAAATAACAAGATTATATTGGAAATTAGGAAAAGGATACAGTCGGGAAATGCATGCAACTACTCAGCCAGTAAGTTGTTTACATCTTGCCTCCTTTTAAAGAATGTAAAATTCAGAATATACAATATAATAATTTTATCTGTTGTTTTCTTTGTGTGTGAAATGTGGTTTTAACTTACAAAATGAAAACAAATTTGGTGTGTTCAAACACAAGGTGCTTAGGATGATATTTGGTCCACAATAATGAGGCTACTGGGGAGTGAATTAAGATTACAAAATGAGTTACATACCCTGTATTCATCACAAGGCACTATAAGGATAATCAAGTCTCTTATATTTTGGTGGGCAGGAGATGCAGTACGAATGGGAGAATCTAGAACTGTGTTCAGGACGTTAGCTGCAAACTCAATGGGAGGAGACCATTAGGTAGACTTAGGCACAGATGTGAAGATAACATTAGAATGGACCTGAAATAGTTAGGGTGTGATTATGTGGACTGGATAGAACTAGCTCAATATAAGGATAAGTGGCTTAATCTTGTAATTGCGGCAATAAACTTTCTAGGTCCTAATGCCATATATAGTAAGTAAGGAGGAGTGCTTTTTGACGTTTTGACTGACGGGTCATTCCATGTCAAGTGATACAATATTTTAACACTTTTAAAACCTTACTCTCTGCGATNTAGTATAAAATGCAAGTCTTTGAGATTTTTATATGAAGTAGTTTTTAAGTTACAGCCCTCTGAAATCTAAAAAAAATCTCAATTTTCTGCTGACATACAATTACAAAATAAATTATTACTCATGCTAGAAATGAGATTGAAGACTGGGTAAAAAAAGTATAGTTTATTTTATAAGCTTTCATATGATATGTAACAGCATTAGTTTTGGACATTTTTTTCAGTTAACTGTCATATAATACAAATGTTGACCTTAACTTTCTCATAAACCTAATTTTTTTAAATCTCAAAAAAAAAACCAACTTGAAAATTTTTGAAGAAATCAGACATGAACTTGTGTATTATAACATCATTTGTGGAAATATTCATCATGGGATCACAGTGGGATCACGTGTTTGTCAATTTTCTAAAAAAATAACGCAAAGGATAAATCATTAGTGTATGAGTAAGCGCTACTTCTTTGAATTGTTTTTTGGTTCTATAAAACACTGAAGATACAACTCATACACATTTTAAATGTAATTAATAAAATAGCGATAGGGCTAAATTGTTTATCAAATATGTTTTTGCTGTGTAATAGTTTATAAAGTCAAATTTGATATTTAAAAATTAACATTTATAGCAAGAACTTTCCTTAATGATGCATCTACTCTTTAAAACAATTTCACTCTTTAAGAAACTAAGGTTATGTATAACTCATCAAATACTATTTATTTCTTGAATACTATAATAGATCACAATTAGACCTAATATTTTCCCTCTATTGACATGAAAAACAGCCCTCCCAGAATATAAACTGCACACTAAAAATATGATCTCATTGATATAAAAAATAAATTCAATTCTAAAAATGAATTCCCTTTAAAAGTAAACATAAACATAATTTTTTTCCTTTCAAGCATTCCATATACATATCTCCATATCTCTTTACTAATATTGTAAAACTTGTGTTATAACTGTGTTTTAATCATTGGCAGAGATATTGTTTTTTCCTAAATAATCGGCCCTGTAGATCAGATAGCAAGATTGGCCTTACCTACGATACAAACCAACCAACAGACTGGGATTTAATGTCTATAAAACATGTGTGAAAAATAGAAGAATATATATAAGGTTAGACCATTTCATTTCATCAACCATTTAGACTTGAAAATGTATAGTTATACAATTAGTGTGTCAAGGTCCATCCAGTTTTAAATAACTTTGTCGAAACTGAGTGGTTTCAGAGATTTAAACTGGAGCTGGGCCAGTGCTGATTGTCTCTCCGATTATCAACCGTATCGCATAATCGGTTAAGCCATTGATCTGAATTTTGAGCTCATTATTTTCACTAATCTTTGGAATGGTGTAGGGTTTGACTGGATAAGTGAGAAGTCAATTATTGATGACTAACCAGTTTTATACTGGTTAGCAGACAACATGTCCTGTGAACTATCACTAAGCGACAGGAAAGGGATTGATGGGTGGAATGAAGAAGGGAGGAGTAGGGGTGGTTTACTGGTAGTGGAAGGGAGAAAGAGAAAGTGAGGTTGTTTACTGGTAAGGGAGAAAAAATGTTTAAAAGGACATTCTGTGGTGACTCATACTTGGTGGCCTGCAAGTGAGACTGAGAGAAAAATATTGTTAGAGGATAGATTTCAAGTTTAGATTAGGTCAGAAAAATATAACAGAAAGAGAAAGAGTGTACAAATGAAAGGGTATATTTAAGGAGTGTCTGTATAAAAAAAAAATCATCACTAGTTAATTACCACTGGATTGCTCAAATCATTTTTCACCTTAGTTACCTTTTTATAAATATTAACTGATAACTAAATTTAATAAATCAAAAATATTTATTTTCTCATTTATCACTATTGTTTGGTTTGTGTATATCATTTAAAATATAAATAATAGTAATACATTGTTAGCTACTCTTCGTGGAAGAGATTAAAACTAACAAACAAAATCTTATCCTTTGTATAATATTTGTCCAAAATTTGAATTAACTTTTTTAATTTATTGATGTTCACTGTTGAAAATTTTGACTTATATTAAAGAGTTCTAAAACACTTATTTCCCAATCAGTCTAAAATTTAATTTGATAGACAAAATAGATAAGTATTAATTTTGCAACGGTTTTAGCATAGAACATGTAGGTAAATTAGTGTATTATAAAGAAGTCAAGCAGGACACTCTAAATAAACGACTGGTATAAAGGAGTGTGTATTGGTTGGATGGTACAGACCCACGATTATTAATACAATTAATACAACTTTACATATTACATAGTATAAGTCATAATCTTATTTAAAATAAAAGTATAGTAAAAGATCTCAGTTGTTTATTAATATTTATAAATAATACTATTGATAATGTGTGTATTGAAAATAAAATATATTAATACCAGGGACATCACAGTGAATTTTAATTCAAATAAATTTGTGATATAATAATGTTTTGATTTGCATTTTATCTTTTGATCCTCTCAATTTAGAAAAATGGTTACCACATCATATTTAAGGTTTTACTCTTTTATTGTCAATAAAGAATTTAATAACCAAAAGATTGTTTATATTAAAAAAGTTTATCATTTGCATCCTACATTTGTAACATTGTAAATAAAATAAATGATTGCCATCTGTGTTCAGAAGATCGGCAAAAAATGATCAGTATTGGCCTGGTTGGCAAAAAGGTTAGTTGGTGCAGCCGTATTAGAAACTATTTTGATATATATCAATATAACTACACACTGTCCTCAAATGTACAATATTCATAGTCTATTATCCAAAGGTGTGGCTTTAGGTTGCATTACAGTTTTATATATAATCTTTTGTTGGTATAATTTTGTGCGGTTCTTAAAGGTGCAACATTTGTTACATATTAACCATGGATGCGATTACAGGCCTTGTTAAGATTATATAAAGGCTTTTGTTGATAGAGTGTTTGCCTACTGAGCTAAGGGTTCCGGGCTCGATTCTTGACATGGCGGAAAAGTTTATTGTTTTTGAAATGTGGGCTACGCCTTTCACAATGATGAATTAATGGCCGCGGTCTGGATGTTGTGTTTCTAGATGTAAGTTACTTTATATGTTATGTGGTTATATAAATAGTTGTTTAAAAAAGTGCATGTTAAGCACCTCAAATTTAAAAAAAATTGAAAAATGTAGGGCCTATTTTTAGGTCAATATCATATTATCAAATATTGATAAAAATAATATATTCTCACTAGGATTATTTTGAAAATATCTTAATGCAGCTATTTGCTTTTTCATTATTTTCAAATTTCTTGAATTTTTGAGGAACATTTTATACATTCAAGACACAATCAAAATTTGTATTGTCTTGATCCCCAAATTTTGATTCTTTCACATTTCTACTGTCAACAGTCATATCTTGTGAATGTGGGGAATGCCAGGCTTCCACCGTGGTTAGGATTCCATGTTAAACTGTAGGTCCTCCATTTCATCTCACAATCACCCTACCATTACACATTAGCGTAAGTGCGTATAACCCGAACAGGGTAGTAAGACGCGGTGCTAATAATAATAATAATAATAATAACAGTCATACATTGAGAAACAAATGTTTCAAATAATTTTTTACTTTTAATCAGAGATGGGTCAAATCCACTTTTTTTAATCCGAATCTACATTTTATTCTCGAATCTCGAATTCTAGCAAATTGTTAGAAATTTGAATGATAGACATACATTACACAATATAGGCCTAAACTATAAATTAAGATTTATTTCAATCATGCTTTCAATTCTAATCAACCCCAACCACTCCTCGCAAAATATTAGTTAAAATCCAGTCAAATAAAAATCTAGACTCATATTATTGTTTATAAATCAAATTAATCAAAATTTTAATGCCTTTTAATTATGTTTAAAAAATGTTTGTAGAATGTGTTAAGTTTCTAAAAATACATGTCAAATAGATACATACATACATGTTAACAGATTAGGTCTAGTTACCTTTTGATAAACTTTAATTATCATTGAAGGATTATAATTTATTTTAATAAGAAAATAAAAATACAAACAGACTCTTTTTTAAATGTATAAACAACATGCTTAGCGATTAAACATAATTGGAAATAGCGAACTCAATAATGCCTAAGTATGTTTTATTATCATTTTTTTTATCTATTATCTATATTCGTGTAGAAAACAAGAAATATATTTGACTCTTGCAATATGTTCATTCCCATTTTATTAGGCAGGAATATGTTTGAATATATTTACAATTACTTCAATAACATAATGAAAAAATACTCTAAGCTAAAATCAATTTAAAAACAAATTATGAATTAGCAAGTCATTATTTGGTTCTTAAAACTCGATAGTGCTTACTAAGTGATCAGATTACCAAAATCAATTTTATTCAAACAATCGATATACAATATGTAGGCTGGTAGGCGTAAATAGACAGTTTTATTGGTGTCTGATTGTTGACAGTATTTATTTTTCATGAAACCCAACAAACTATCTAACTGAAGGATCGTATGAAATAAATTGGGTCTCTTTGCATACTTGTTGATAATTAAAATCAGTTGGGTAGTAAAAATTAACAGTAATGTTTATTTAATCATCACTCTGCCGAGTAAACCTATACATCATGGCGGCTGCATTTTTATGGTGTGTAATGAGTTATTATTTCTGTTTAAAAAGACATGATTTGTTTAATTTATTTCGAGTTTATTTGTGAATCTAGTTTTGATTTTCAGTTTTTGAAGAGTTCTAATGTGTTCATTAAAATGTTTAGAAGATTGTTCGTGAGGTGAAAGTTTCAGGAGTGAACATGCGCTGCAACGGTCGAGTCCAAGTTTCCCATAGAGGTGGGGGGTGAGGTATTGTCCAGGTTAGATTTTCTACACCTAACAATTTTATTTTTTTAATAATGAATATATTCATGCTTATCTCTTTTGTCCAACAAAATAATGATCACAGGCTAAGTTTTGCTTTTCAAGTAGGCCTAAATAAGTAATTTCTGAATCCAAAATATGTCTTGTTTATAAGATGAAAGATTCGACCATCAAATCCAGTAAAACACCAAATACTTGAAATTCGAATACTTGTCACGATTTGGTGGATTTGAATATTCAAGTGGCCCATTTCTACTTTTAATGCTTCTCTACTGTGATTGATGGTGGGGCATGTCATTCAAAGATATTTTCAATAACCCTTTACACAACATACTATGTCAGTCAACATATTCAAATGTCTCGGTGATAATGGAATAAAAACTAAAGGCTTTTTTTTAAATATGTATCACCCTACGGGGCGGCGTTTAAATTAATCCCAATTAATCGTAAAAGGCAATATAATGGGGAAGGTTTTTGTTCAGGACATACCATTTTGTTCTCTCTTCCTTCCTCTAACAACCTCTTCCTTCACTTTCTCTCCACTTTATTCCCTTACGGTTCCATTCCATCTTATGTAGAAGTTTTTAGGCACCTGTTGACGACGTTGGCTTGCCTCAGACAATTATTGGACACCACTGCACTGAGCTCTGTCATGGAAGTGTGCCGGGTGTAATACCTTAGTAGAAGGGACCTAAGTCTGACATTAAGTGGTTCCCCTAATTTGAGAAAAGATCAGTTGCGTTCATGAGAGTCCTGGACATAAAAGTGGCACTTTTCTGAACTTGCTGCGATGACCTCTCTCCTGGCGATACTTCAGGTAAAGATGGTCATGTCTAGTGCCGTGTGTGGCTCTCCGTCGAGAGAGTTGATAGGGTCTCATATGTTAGAACCAACTTGTATCACGATGGGTCTTTAATCCGATTATTGTACAGGTTGTACTCAAAAGGCATGGCTGAAAATATGGTCAAAGCTGAGACCTTACTGTCTGCTGTCATTGTTCTACCAAACCCTGTTGGCACCGTTCTACCAAACCCTGTTGGCACCGTTCTACCAAACCCTTTTGGCACCGTTCTACCAAACCCTGCTGGCACCGTTCTACCAAACCCTGCTGGCACCGTTCTACCAAACCCTGCTGGCATCGTTCTACCAAACCCTTCTGGCACCGTTCTACCAAACCCTGCTGGCACCGTTCTACCAAACCCTGGTGGCACCGTTCTATCAAACCCTGCTGGCATCGTTCTACCAAATCCGGCTGGCAACCTACTGCTCAGCCCCTCACAGGGCTGGTGAGATTCTGAAATGTGTCAGCCCATTTATCTTCAAAAGAGTAATAAATGGAGTGGCAAAATGCAAGGTTTCTACATGCCATAGAAAACCTGGAATTTTAAAATATACCTTTAAGGCCTAGGAATGTTGTGGAATTACTTATTTTTCCAATCTTTTCTTAGAATATTTTGGGCTATCCTGGAAATTCCCTTGTCCTCTTTTTTTTCTAAACAAGTCAGTAAATCAAGAGGAAACAGGAATAAGTCAGTAGATGAAATTTACAAGATATGAGGAAATTCTTAAGGTGTCAGAATCCTTTTGAATCCCTTTAAATTTTTTTATCAAGCTACTAAATCATTCATTAATATGAAACTAGGTTGTATTATTGTCATTTTTATTAATGTTATTTTGTTTTGTAATGTACATTAAATAAGCTAGCATGTACAATATGATGAGTGAGAGGTTTAGTATTTAATGTACACTTTCTAAACCAATTGATAATAACTGCACACAACTTATAAACTAACTTATATACAGAACAAACAACATCCAGCCCCCCGACCGTTAATTCATCACTGTGAAAGAAGAAACCCACATTTCACCAATAATTATTTGCAAATGAGTTTATATTATATTTTAATTATTTGAATAACTCGTTGAGTCATGGAATACATTAAAAACTAATAAACGATGTGAAAAGGTTTAGGGTAGCCGGGAGCCTTCATTTTATAAAAGCAAATATGTAATGTGTATATTGCCATAATTATTTTTCATACGTGTCTTGGAGGAATTGTAGAAAATCTTTGAAAAGTTCTTGAAATGTCTTGGAAAAAAATTCATAATTTTGTGTAGGAACCTTAAATCAAACATCTAAGAAAACTGCAATGGCGCGATTATGATTCAGATCATCAATGACATTCAGACAGCGAACATAATGGCAATCACTGATAAATCGTTGAGCAACTCGGCTTATTTTAACATAAAGATAGAGCCACACAGCTTCCTCACTGTTTGCAAGAGAGGTGTTCACTTTCTTTGACCTCAACTGTGTGAGCAACAAGGAAATCTGAGGAACAACCGCTCAGCTTGTCACTGAATCATAACTAAACAAAAAAAAATGGACAAGAGAAATGACGGATACATATATCCTTACTTTTTGAATCCTACCCTTCCAAAGATAAGATTTACATGTGCTCAGGGTCAAGCTGTTTGTCCCCAACTCTCAGTGCTGTTTTTACTGCCAGGAATTTGGCCTTACGGTGCTGTGATGCCATGGTAAGCTAACCTGTGCAGATTGCGGACAGGAGTTTCACAATACACTGTGTCAGTTCAGCGTTAACTCTTAAGGGTCCGCACTCTGCCTGGATTTGAGAGATGGAACAGGTGAGGCTGCAAAGGTGAATCCCACTGGTGCTTTAAAGTAAGACAAAGAGGGACCACAGTTATTAATATGAACAAAATGTCATCAAAGGCAATATCAAAGCCTTCGCTCAAGGTTTCAATGCCGTCTCCTGAAGCAAAAAGTTCACGAGAAACTTGGAAAGACAAAAGAGCCTAAAAAGTTTCAAATCAATTATTATTTTTATGGGATAGTGTTATGGATTCCATGGATTAATACATTATATATAATATATCCCCATTACGTGCATGTCTCTGGGTTAATTTTTATAGCACACCTTCATTAAATGGAAATCTGACTTTAGCAGAAAAATTTCTTTGACCCTTACGATTCCGTTTAAGGCAGGTTTCATTTTGTGTGTGTGTATGTATGTATATATATATATATTTTTTTTTGTGTGTGTATGTATATATATACATTGTGTGTGTATATATATATATATATATATATTTTGTGTGTGTATGTATATATATACATTGTGTGTGTGTATATATATATTGGATATATATATATATACATACACACAAAATGAAACCTGCCTTAAACGGAATCGTAAGGGTCAAAGAAATTTTTCCGCTAAAGTCAGATTTCCGTTTAATGAAGGTGTGCTATAAAAATTAAACCAGAGACATGCACGTAATGGGGATACAAATCATAAAATAAAATATTGTACTCATTATTGCACAGTATTTATTGTGTACACTATAAATGAAGAAATTGAAACATTACACTGAACAGAAAAATCTTACTCACTTTGTCTTTATTTTTTTCAGTAGTCAAACAGGGTTTCTGCACACAGTTTACTCTTCTAGCTGCCTGACTTTCCACAAACAATCTAGCCTTAGAAATCACACTAATGGTGCGTTTAGACTTATGCCTCTTTTCATACAACATTATATGCACAGATGCATACTTATTTCGGTGTGTCTTGCCTTTTGCTTCTTGCATCTTGCCTTATACAACCCGACCTGTTTACACTTTTGCATCTCTTTCCATTTGTTATAAATGTCGTCGCAGGAAGCACTTGCTGTAGGTGTCGCTGCAGTTATCGTCATTTTACAATGTCAGAAGAAATGAAAGCGTCGTGAGTTCTGGATAAATTGGTTTTTAGAATCATGTTCATTAATTACAGGAATACTATCAGAAGTGCGCTAATTAGATTGAGATTAATTGTTTAAGAACTTCACAATAATGCCCCCAAGTGATTTTGATATTTTGCTGAGTATGGTTGAACCACACATTCCAAGACAAGATACTACATTTAGGGATACCATAGCAGCCAGTACACGCTTATCACTCATTCTTCTTCTTTTGGCAAGAGATGACAGCTATCAGAGTTTGATGTACCAGTTTAAAATATCGGTGTCATCGATTTCAGTCATAATTCCAGAAGTATGCGTGGTCATCGTCAAGGCACACTCTGGTTATGTGAAGGTGAGTTTTAAAAAGGTCAAAATAGCTCTAGTACAGAGTACCTTTTAACAGTTCTCTAGTGACTGTGAGGCAAAAATGTTGCAACATACTCCCTAAATATTTGGGGAGCACTTGCGCCTACCTGCGTCTAGGCGCACAACTACATTTTAGGCATGTGCAGTCGCATGCCCCAATGTGCCTCTCTGGTGCGCCTGGTTGCATGTCTCATGTTGCATGAAAAAAAGGCATAGTCTAAACGCTCCTCAAGCATATCATAATCATTCTGTTGTAGGGTAGATTGCTGCTGTTCTTTAAACTTTTGACAACATCTTGATAAGTCTTCACGCTACATTTTTCTTCTTCCAACACGCCATTTTCCTCTTCTTCCCCCTTCTCTCCTTTTCTCCTTTCCAAATTTCTTTAAAATTCCTAACCAAGTCATCAATATCCATTGTGTCTTGCAGTTTGCACATTATTGTCTATGTTGAATTTTCATTTTTTACACTAGCAGTAACGTCCCTCATAGAACATCCTTTTTCAAAGCACTTTGCCACATTTTCTGGCAGCAACTTCTTTGCAGCTTGATTCATACAAATAACCGCATGTAAAACCGAGATGTTCTTGCACGTTCAGAGGGGGACGATGTATAATTCATGTTGGTGAGCAAAGATTGCATTAATAATTTACGATAATTCACTTATACCTTCTGAATGTTTCCTTGATCCATTGGTTGAGAAAAACTTGTGGTGTTTGGAGGGAATCAAGTAAGTTGCACGTTGGAAATTTCAATGTGGGGGTGGCATGTTGCGTTATCCAAAAACAAAACATGCTAGTTTTGCTTTTTCATTCTACTATTGAAGCAGATAAACCATTCCTCCATGATCTGTGACGTCATCCACGCTTTTTTTGTCGGATCTCCACTCAACGGGAAGTTTTCGTATGTTCATGTTTCTGAAGCATCGTGGCTTTGCTGCCTTACCGATAACCAAGGTTTTCTCATTTCACCTGACATATAACCACATAGAAAAACAGTCAATCTTGCTTTGCACAATTTTCCTCTCAAACGTTTTTCATCTTTCAAACACAAGGATTTATTCGGTAGTGCGCGGAAGAACAGTCCAGTCTTGCCACATTTGCTATGTTTTCAGGTTCATATCCCTCTGATATGGAAGGAAATTTAGGAACTCACTCTTCAATGTTTTCCCTATTTACATCACTCAATTCACCACAAAGTTCTTCAAAAACTATCCAATGTATTTTAAGAAAACTTTCCAACGATCCATTAGATGCTTTGAATTCAGTTTTACCCAGTTTTTGAGCGAACTTTTTAGTGTATTCCTGTACCATTGGACCTGGCACCTGAGGATTTATTGCCCTAACACTGACAAACCAATCCCACACTATTTAATTAATGACATAATTTGCGGTTACTTTTATTTTTCCTCTAGCACATTTGTCCCACAACTTAAAAATTTTCGTTTTCTTCTTTAGAATCTCGTACACTTGAGTTTTAACGACACTAAACATCTTCATGATCTGCTTAACACATAATGTATCTCGCTCACTCACATGAATAACTTTTACTCCCATGTTTAGATCAAGCACAACTCTTATCTTTGAAGCCATAATAAAAACTGCCAGACTATTGCAAGCCTGGTGACCATATTGAGTAAAATTTTCGGATGGGACAAACAATTGAATTTCAAGACGGGTAGTGCTGTACCGTTAAAAGCTGAATTCCAAAGGTGATTCACAAGTAACTAGCATGGAAACTGGGAAGAACAGAGATAACAATCACGAGGCAATTACAGTTCAAAATTCTGTATTCAAGGTAACAAAAGAACTAAAGAGAGAGGAAATATACCCGACTTCACATTTAAACTCCTCTTAATATAAAGGAAGAGTTAGAGAAAACAAAATTATGTAGAATGTGTAGGATGCCAACATTTTTTCTAAATTATGTCCACCGTAACATTGGAAATTTTCCAAATAAAGGCTTAGTTTGAATTTCTTTTCCGCGTTAAAAAAGACAGTTTCCTTTTAGTCCAGGAAATTTAGTATGTTTTTCAGTCCTAAAGTCACGAGACCGTAAAATATTTCCGTTAAAGTCAAGTCTGATTCTGAAATTTTCGAGCTGTCGTCTTTTATATAATGCATGAGAGAGAAATACATTTTCGAGTATTTTTTCTTTCTTTTAACACTTGATAAGACACGCGAATTTTTAATAAATGTCAGGCTATATTATATTTCGTGTGATGAATTGTTACTAAAATATCTAAATATCATAAATATGTACAAAACCTTTATACATTTATGGAGCAAATAATAAATACCGATAGGTTGTCTCGCTCTTAGATTGTAGTAGATGCGCTTATAGATAGTTACGTCTCTTTCTATCCCATTGCTATCCCCGTTAACGCTATTCTTTTTCTAATCAGAGGAGTTGCAATTATGTAGCTTAAAAATAAACCCAATTATTTATACGAAATAAGCGTCCTTTATTTATTATACAACAGTCACTGATGCATCTAGTGAACGTAATATATACTAAAAAAACTGATTCTTAAACCACTTTCTTTCAACCAATTTATGAAAATTAACATTGTCTTTCAGCTTCAAAAGTCTACATGTTAATATCACGCCATGAGTATATTTCCACTAGTGTGGGAAATACAGTAATTTTATGGTGGTTGTAATAATTGTGGTGAACATCGCTTGCAAAATTTTACATGGGATTGGGAACAAATTGAATAACTTTAATACCGCTTAAAATGTTTATCTGAAAACATTAAAGAGTTGTCTTGTAAGAAACTTTTTTATTTTAATTTAAATGAGTATACCTATATTATGCTTATGATATTAAAATAATAATTCAATAGACTGGATTGTGTTGCAATTGCCGAGGCAATATTAAATTTTTCAAAGTGTATTTTATGTGCATAGATACACTACCGTACAATTTATTTATCTCCGACTGAAGAAACTTACTATACTACCCTCACTAGGGGGTCGATCGGTCTAAGGATTATTAAACTCGTTATACTGTCACCGTTAGTAATGAGGTTGGGGCTCGAATCATTAACGAAACACCTAGCATAAATTCAACACTACCACAGTTGGTAGTGGGAGTACCAACCAAGCTAGGCATCCTGAGTTCCATTCCCGATATGGTCATAGAAGTATTATTGATAAAATATTGAATGGGGATTGAATATTGTTTTAAATCGTGAGCTGATAAGAGTATGACTGAAAAATGAACTATGGGAAAAAAGATTTTGAATTAAAATAACACGCTAAACATACCAACCAATATAGTGTATTATATCTTAAGATAAAGAAAAGGAGCAACTAGAAGAAGAACACGGCCCAACTATTTTTACTTGAGTATTTCTGGAAGAATCGAGTACAGCCGATTACGATACACAAAAGGTGTAGTCGACTACTTTTACTCGATTCTTCCCATCACTAGAGCTCACTGAGCATAGGACATGAGCAAAGCAGTGCTGCCAATTCACATTAATAAAATTCTTGCCAGAATTCATAAACCGTGTTGTTTCTCACTAGATTTGAATAAATTAAACCTAGATTTTCAATAATCATTTTTTAACATAGTGGTTAAATTTTGTTGCCAAATAAAATAATTGATTTATTTCTTTAAAATTATAGAAGTCGATACATACTTTAAAATGTATTGACCTGAAAAAAAGAATCTTACAAGTTAAATAAGATGCAAATTAATTTTCTAGTATGCAGTGCAATCTTTAAAGAGAATTAATACTTCATGTTTAAGAAAATATTTTTAGACAAGGCTGCACTCTAGTATACAATTAGTAAGTTAAGAAGATTTCATCCTGCTGCCCTCTACCAGAAGTGTGACAAAGTTTGTAAGTCAAAAGTTTCTTCTGTTAAACCTCAAGTCGGCCATTTGTGGATACAATTCCAATTTTTCACAAAAGCAGTTTATTACAAAACTATCGGAATGGATACCATTCCGAGTGGATACAATTCTAGTTTTTGTGAATGTAATTCCAGTGGATACAATTCAAGATTTTCACAAAAGCAGTTTATTACAAAACTATC